>CABHPP010017377.1:0-10176 GCA_902168425.1 Peromyscus attwateri | reverse complement strand
TTCGTGCCTTTCCTGGATCTCGCTCTGTAGACCAGGCTGGCCTCGAACTCACAGAGATCCGTCTGCCTCTGCATCCCGAGTGCTGGAATTAAAGGTGTGCACCACCACTGCCTGGCAGAAAGGGTTTCATAGAGCAGTGAATCATGTTCCCCACCAGAGAAGGGAGGGAGGAGCAGGGGGCTGAGCACTTACTATTGGTAGCTGGGGTGGAATTGGTCCTCTTAATCAGGATGTCCAAGTTGTATTTTGCTGTAGCTATAGTTTGCAGTCCGCCTTGTGGGTCAAAGCTCACCAGTTGGCCAAACTCAGGAATCTTCCAGATTGTCTCCTTCTTATCTGAGTCCACATATAACAATTCATCATCATCAAATTCCATCGTGTACTGGCCATTGTGTTCATAAGACTGATAGAAGCTTAAACCATAGGAGCCAACATGGTCAACTGGTGAATTTAGGTGGACATTGGAAAATAGGGAAAAAAGGAAAACAGGAAGGAAAAGGAATGTTATTAAACAAAATAATAGAAAACACTTTTTAAAATACCATGAATTTCATTTTTTTGGTACATTTCCATCACCTGATGCTGTGAGATGTCTTTCTGTATGTTGTGAATATATGTGGCTCCCATTGGATAATAAATAAAGCTGTTTTGGTCTATAACAAGAAAGCTTATAGCCAGGTGGGAAATCCAGGCAGAGATACAGAGAAAAGAAGGGCTGAGTCAGAGAGACATCAGCCTGCTGCTGCCAAAGGAGCAACAAGATGCCAGCAGACTAGTAATGCCACAGCTACATGGCAACATATAGATAAATAGGAATGCATTAATTTAAGAGGAAAGAACTAGCTAGCAAGAAGCCAAAGCCATAAGCCATATAGTTTGTAATTAATATAAGCCTCTGAGTGATAATTTTATAAGTGGCTGTGGGACCATGGGTAGAAGAGCTTTGTCCAGACTTTGGGGCTGGGCAGGACTAGAGAAACTTCCCACTACAACCCGCTTGTGGTGATACTTTATTTGTGCATTAATAAATAAAGCTTGCTTGGAGATCGGGGGAAACGCCAACCATTTTAAGTAAACAAGAAGTCAGGCAGCACACACCCTTAATCCCTTAGCAGGCAGGATCTCTGTGTGTTCAAGGCCATACTAGGGAACAGCCAAGCGTGGTGACACGTGCCTTTAATCCCAGTACCATAGAGACCTGGAGGTCTGTACAGACAGACAGTGACAAGGAAGTGAGGTAGCTGGGCTAAGAGCCAATGAGAGGGCAGAAAAGCAAGGCATATAAACCTGGGTAGACAGGAAGTCACTCTCTTTAAAAGCTGCAGCATTGGTGGGGTGAGGTCAGCTGGTGGCTGTTCCTATTCCTCTGATCTCTGTCAGATTTTCACCCCTATTTCTGACTCTGTCCTTTTTATTTAATAAGACCATTTAGAAATTCGTCTACATATGCTCCTCTCTACTACTCTCAGTGTTAGTCACAGCCCAGTCTTTCCCTCTATGACATGTGCTACAGGATGGCGGAATGTCATGTGTGTGATTTCTGCTGTCCTGACTGCCTCCATCAGTGTCTGGTACATGACGGCTTATGCCAAGTGAATGGAAGACAAATTTCAGGTATTCAGCTTTCTTTTCAAAGATTCAGTCAGTTTATGTCCTTCTCTTACTAGGTTTTGTGTCTCATTGATTTTCCATATCTATTACATTTTATTTTTCATTTAAAAAAAGGATTTTTTTCCACACAAGGAAACTTTCTTATTGTTTTTAACAAAAAGAAAAGCATATAGAATCTTATAGAAAGAGAACAATGACATCACTACAAAATATATAAAAACTATTATGTCTAAAGTTCCTGTATTATTAACTGTGGGGACCCAAAGAACAATCTTCTGATTTCTTTTGTGTTGTTTGTTTTTGTTCTTTTGGGGGGCCTGCCACCCAGCTCCCAAGTAAGCGCAAAGGAAGCCTTATTATTACTTATGAATGCCCAGCCTTATCTTGGCCTGTTTCTAGCCAGCTTTTCTTAACTTTAAATTACCCCTTTTATCTTTGGCCTTGGGGCTTTTCCCTTTTCTTACTTCTGTAAATCTTACTCTTACTCTGTAGCTTGCTGTGTAGCTGGGTGCCTGGCCCCTGGAGTCCTCCTTCTCTGGCTCCTTCTTTTACCTCCCAGATTTCTCCTTCTATATATCCTCTCTGCCTGCCAGCCCCACCTATTTCTCTCTTGCCTCACTATTAGACATTCAGTTCTTTATTAGACCACCAGGTGTGTTAGGCACAGTAACACAGTTTCACAGAGTTAAACAAATGCAACATAAACAAAAGTAACATATCTTAAAATAATGTTCTACAACACTTCTGGAGTAAAAGTAATAGAGGCTTTACTGGTTGTATGCGTCTGTCAAGTCCTACCTACCTCTTACTTTTTCCAAATCAACACTGATATTCACTTGTAGATTCATAGTAAATTAAATCTTTTTCCTCCAACAATGAGCATGTGTGAGATGCCACTTTGAATGGCCTCCAAGCAGGCAATTCCACCCAAAGAACACCAAATAAACATTATTGTCAAGGCATAGATAGTATTTACTATTTCAGCTTTTCTTCCTTCTTCATTTATTGAGTTTCAACAAGTGTCAGTTAGAGAGTTGTATAAGGAGTAACTGGCCAGCCAGGTCTGGCTTCTACAGTCACCACGCTTGCTGAATACTAGGAGAGGTGGGTAGGTAGATAAACAAAGTACATGTAATTTGCTATGGGTGACTGTGGGCAAGTTATAGTTTGGCATTCTGCACAAGCAACTGCCAATCAAGACTAACTAGGCCATCTTCTCATGGTCCTGATGTCTGCAAGGGCCTCTTTTTCTCATTGAAATCAAGGTTGTTGTTGTTTTCAATTTGCTGAAACCCTCCTCTACTCTGAAGGTTTCTGCTCAGTTTTAATTAATAGGCTCCCAACAGACTACAATCTACAACCCCTGTCTCTCTATCCACATTTGACTACTCCTCTAGTTCCTCCCTTCCCAGTATGGCCATCTTGGTTGGTCTTATCAGCCCTCCCCCCACTCCGCCACACACACACCACACCTCTCCCTCAAAGCTTCCTTATCTATTATCAATAAATCTTTTTGACTTCTTTCCCAAATGTGGATGTACACACCATTTGCTCCAGCAGTCCTGGGTCACAAGTGCTGCTGGGGACCCTGCACTGCCTCCTGCTGTTACAGTTTTGGCCTCAGCTGGGTCACTGTCCTCAACAATGGCCTTTCAGCTTCTTGACCTTTGTCTGTGCCCATCACTAATCTGCATACTTCCTAGGGGCAGGACAGTTCCTATGGCAGGACACTTCCTAGACAGGACACTTCCCAGGGACAGGACACTTCCTAGGGACAGGCAACAGTTTTTATATATTTCAGCACACACGTCTTAGCTGAGCAAGTGCTTTATTGAATGATTATTGCTAGTTTTGAAGCCCATGGAGACTCTGGGAATGACACACAGGTGCCAGAACCATGTGAAGTCACAGTCAGCGATGACTAGGGCTGCATTAAGACCTATGAGCCCTGTGCATTTAGCTTTGGGGCCTTCCTTGATTAAATATTGAAAGTCATTTTTAATATATAAGACAAATGTAATACGGGCTGAGTTAAAGTCAAAACATTTTCTTAGACCTTGAAATTCCACTTTTTTTTTCTTTTAAATTCAAAGGAAATGGGTTCACAGTTCTGTGGTTCTTTGGAACTGTGCCCACTGTGCCTGCCCACACCTGGTTGGGACACTCTAGTGTGACACTGAAGAAAGAGACTGGGGACAAAGGAGCCAAGGTCCCTGGAGAAGCAGGTGAGATGTCCACCTCCCCACAGAACTGGAGTGAGAGCAGTCATGGGTCACAGGTTGCTCCATCCCTTCACTTCCTGTTTCAAACATTGGACTTTTCAACCGACGTTTTACAAAGCTACAGTTAACATCTGTAAAATGTCTTGGAGTTAAGGAGGGATCCTGAGAGAGTCAAGGAATGTACACAGGAAGTATGGAGAGAGGCGGTAACACAGGCCGAGGGGCCACAGGCTGGGGGGACACCAGCTGATGTATCTTGTGCTCGCCTGTGTTGCTGTTATAGACTGTCAGTAGATGGGCTAATAGAATAGGCAGCCTATATTCCTTACTTTGTTACAAAAATATGAAACTATATCTGGAATGGGAACAAGGAAGAAAAATTGACATTTAAAGGCATTTATTAATGAATCCACATCTTTTTGAGACAAGGTCTCACTATGTAGCCAGGGCTGTCCTTGAACTCACAATCCTTCTGCTTTGGTACCTAAGCACTGGAGTTTCCAGCATGCACCACCAGGCCCAGCCTGGTTTTCACTATTTTTAAAGCACATCTACATATTTATTGCCTTGGTCCCTTGTGAGGTGACACATGAGGAGGATTGTCCTGTAAAATGGTGGCCCTTCTCTCACTTCCCACCAGGGCCAGTTAGTTCCTAGCATGAAGAGTATAAACTCCACACAAGGGAAGCATTTTCCGTATATTTGTAAATATGATTCACGGAACTTAAGATACACTACAAGAGATGAATACGAAGGGCTTCAGAAATTCTCAGAGAAACTTGAGAGTAACAGTTCATGGATTTTTAAAATGAAAAACCATCCATTCGTGGAAACACCCCAAAGTCTTGAGACAATCCCGCCTATCACAGAGCCCTCCACACTTCCCTCACCGGACCCACTATTAGAACCACGGTTTTGTGAGCACAGCTCCCAAACAGAATCTCCTGAAGACGGGGTCACATAGTTCTTAGACCTCCTAATATTGAGAATTTCTATCTCAGCCAGTTCGTGTCTCCCTCTTCTCTCTGTTCCCTATTTCCCGGCTCCAGGCATCCCTCAGCCCGGCAACTCACCCTTAATGTCGTCTTCACCTCCACAGGGGCTGAGCATGGTGGTCAGGGCAAGGATCCCCAAAACCAGAGCTCTGCCGGGCGTCATCCTCTTCCCTGGGTGGTCTCACAGCTGCTGCTCTGAGTCCTCAAGAGATTGTGAGGATCCAGCCAAGGAGATCTGACACCAACCCAACCCGCCAGACCCAATCAGAAAATTCCATCGTGGTGACGTCACAGTCGCCAGGTGCAGAGTTTGTACTGAGAGGCCTGGAAGAGGCCAGGGGAACTCCCTGACCTGCTGCAGACTGCTCAGAGCGGACCTGAGGGAATGCGCTGGGAAGGAGGGAGGTTCCACGCCACTCTTTCTCCTGTACACGTGTGTGCAGCTGGTAAGAGAGGAGGGAATTTTGAAAAGCCTCATGGATAGGTGAACTCTTAGATAATAATGACGTTCAGAATTTTTGGGCTGTGCAGTCGAGGAAGTCTCCCCTGAATTTATTCCTTTCCTGTGGCTTCCCCAACCCCAACACCCAGCCACTTTCTCAGGCTTGCACACATGAGTTAGCTGTTTTTTCTTTTCTTTTCTTTTCTTTTCTTTTCTTTTCTTTTCTTTTCATAGTGTGTACAGAACACTTCAAATTGTGAGTTGACACCTCCACAAGGGTCCCCACAGACGGTGGCCAGTCAGTGTCTTTGCCCTTTCTACTGTGTAAACCCAGGTGGGGAGGCTCTTTGTTGAGCAGCCCTGGTGTTTCCAGTCGGAGTGTAGAGGCTTCTGGACCCGCAGCGGCCATCAGGACTGCATGGTGTTTTATCCAGATTTCCCCCTTCTTTTGAGTCATCTTTGTGCTCTGTGTATTGATGCACTGACCATGTCTAAAGGAAGTTTAGGCACACTGAACACACAAAAGAAAGTTCTGGCTAGCTATATTACTCTTAAAATCTTTTTTAATGTAAGAATGTTCAATCAAAAAAAAAATTGGTGGTGGTGCACACCTTTAATCCCAGCACTCGGGAGGCAGAGCCAGGAGGATCTCTGTGAGTTCGAGGCTAGCCTGGGCTACCAAGTGAGTTCCAGGAAAGGCACAAAGCTACACAGAGAAACCCTGTCTCGGGGAAAAAAAAAAAAAAAAAGAATGTTCAGTCAAACGATGAACAGAATTTTTATAACTTAGAAAAGTCTTTCTTCCCCAAACTAATGGGTTTTCCAAATTTGTTATCCTTTTATGTAAATATTTCAGACAAATGTGAGGGATTGAGGATTAAAGTCAAGGCAACCATTAGGGATTCTGATCTTTATAGAGACTGAGTTTTCTGCTTTCTGTGAAGGTCACAAGTTCCTGATCATTTAGGACCAGCTATTCTGTCCCATTAGAGTGTGTGAGCCCTGGTCTTCACAGAGGCAGAGACTGTGGAGGGGTGAGACAGGGCCCCCCAGCATCTGCCTGGATGCAGTCAACTAGGTGCTGATTCAGCCTTAGCCTCACTGTGGACTTGCCTCCTTCTGGGCAAATGTATTAAGGTAAATTTTATTAATTTATTAAGGTAATCACAGACATTTCCTATTTGCCCCACTTGTTGATGGAATGAGGGAAAATTTCCTTTAGATCATGTAGGGACCAGTTTTGAGTGTCTGGGTTACAGCCCCCCTGTTGTTCAAGCCCATCCAGGTGACTGTGAAGGTATTCCGTGGGTGTGATTAATTCCGTAATCAGTTGATGTTAAGAGATGACCCTGGACAATTGGATGAATTGGCCACAGCTGGGAAGAGTGAGAACTGAGGCTGACTGAGGAAGGAGAGTCACTGTGGCCTCTGCCCTCCTGAAGACCACCTGCCCAGTGGTTCTTGGACATGCTAGTTCACTCCCACATCTGTGTAAGCAAATTACTTTTTTTCATCATTTTTTATCATTTTTATTTATTTATTTTCTATTATCAGCTTGTTACAGTACAAATTCTTATCCTAATACAACAGTTTTCCTGGTATATATCCCCACTGGCTTTACTTCCTTGGTTCCAACAAGCCAATGTCCAGAGAGGCCTTGTGATTTCCACTGGTGAGTTTTCTCTTTAGTTTCTCTGCTGATCATTGCCTGGAGGTATTAACAGACCTTACTAGATGTTGGACGACTTCCTGCAGAGACCTGAACAAACATCTGTTCTCCCAACAGGACACAGACAGCAC
This sequence comes from Peromyscus attwateri, assembly GCA_902168425.1. Lineage (NCBI taxonomy): Eukaryota > Metazoa > Chordata > Mammalia > Rodentia > Cricetidae > Peromyscus > Peromyscus attwateri. The sequence continues at coordinate 3,106 of CABHPP010017377.1, read as the reverse complement.
ACTAATGAGATGACTCCACCCAAGTCTAGCTTTGTGAAGCAGCTAGTTTGTTGGAATTACTGACAGGATCACGGGAGAGGAGTTACTTACAGGCATATGGTGACCCAGAGGTGACACACACACACACACACACACACACACACACACAGCCCACCCCAGCATGGGCAATGTTCATGAAATCTGCATCCATGAAGTTCCCTGCACAACTTGCAGGTAGCTCCTTAGGAGAGCGCCCTGTGGAGAAAAGGAGGGACGAGCTAACTGTGGAAAGTTCTTACTGAGGAGCTCCACTCAGCAATAGAAAGGAAAAGCTACAGACAGAAATGCAAAGCAGAGATAAGGGTCGGAGGGACAGCTCAGCCTTGAAGAAGAGCACTGGCTGTTCTTGCTTGAGGGTGGGAATTCAGACCCCAGCACCCACATGTCAGCTCACAACCACCTGTGACTCCAGCTGCAGGGGATCTGACGCCCTCTTCTGACATTCAAGGGCATGGCACACACATGGTGCTCATATAGATAAGCAGGCACACACACATACAAATAAATAATGTAAAAATAAATTTACAAAAAGCGAAGATGAGCACACATGAAACAAAAATAGTCAGGCACAGGAAGGCATGCTATGAGGCCAGAGATGGCTCTGCCGTTGAGAGCACTGACTACTGATGCAGAGGACCTGCGCCCTTCCCAGTACCAACATCCGGGCTACAACTGACTGGGACTCCAGTTCCAGGGGACCCTTATGTGTGTAGTGCACATAAACTCATGCAGGCACACACATGTACATATAAATAAAAATAAATAAATCTTTTAAAGAGAATATATGCTATATTAGAATCCTTTTATTAGAAATCTCAGAGCAGATAAGCTTATTCTATAATGTAAATTGGGATAGTGGTCAAATGTGCTAAGTCCACAGTGAACTCTGTGTGAAGTTCGTGAAGTGTATTTCTCTGTTTTAAACATTGTTTTTATTCTTAATTATGTGTATTTGTGTGTCTCTGTATGTGGGTATGTGTGTGCATGCGGGTGCCCATGGAGTCCAGAAGAGACATTGGACCCCTTGGAACTAGAGTTACAGGCAACTGTGAGACACACAATGAGGGTGCTGGGAACTGAACTCAGGTCCTCTGCGAAAGCAGTCAGTGCTCTTAACCCCTGAGCCCTCTCTCCAGCTCTCACATCTCTTTAAAATAAATTGTTATTGGAGTGTATTCCTTATACATAGTATTAGGTTTCATAACTACACTTCAGTACAAGTGTGTCATGTACCTTGACATGTCCCCTCACTGTCCCAACTTCCTCCTCTGCTATTCCCAATCATTCCCCCAGACAGTATCACTTCTATCTGCCCCCACTCATGATTTTATATGCATCTAGAAAACCATATTTTGATAGGGCATGTGAGTTATGAGTGTAGTTATTTGTCAAAACTTATTGAACAGTATTCTTAAGACTTGTACAAATGTTATCAAAACAATAAAAATTTTATGAAGTTGCATAAAACTAGGTCTAGTTTACAAACTATGCAATGAGAAAACTAACATTTAAAAGTTCTTTCTTCATTTGCTTTTCTTTGATCTCTGAATATTAGAGACCCGTGAATTTATTCATCAAGTTTGGCTGCAAAAAGAAGGATGACCAGCCAGGTGGTGGGAGTGCTCACCTTTAATCCCAGCAGAGGCAGGAGGATGTCTATGAGTTCAAGGCCAGCCTGGTCTACAGAGTGAGTTCCAGGACAACCAGAGCTATACAGAGAAACCCTGTCTTGAAAAGTAAAACAAAACAAAACAAATAGACAGCCAAACCTGTAAGGGCCTTCAGCTGAGTGGTGGGGTTAAGATTCCCGTGTTTGAGTTATTTGGGGTCTGAAGACACAGCAAAAACAAAACAAAGCGACAACCTCACCAGGCCGGCCTCAACGTGAAATCCTCCTGCTTCAGCCTCAGAAATGTGGAATTATAGCCCCCTGGAGCTGCCACGCCTGACTCTGAGGCTAAAAGTTTCCATGGATGACACCAGCACTAGCATTTCACTGCTTTGTTGGAGGCAGGCACGACTGTGGGGATTGATATAACTATTTTTTTTTACATAATTTAAGGCCTATTTATCATTCCTATTAGTTTTCAGATTTAAGCTGTTAATTGTGGAATCTCATTTATTTGACTTATATCATATTTCTGTCCTGGACTCTGGGCCAGGGCTTCAGCTTTCCATGTTTCACTGAATATGTTAGAAAGTTTTGTTATGTTTCCATATGCCAGCTTTTGCTGACTTTGTGACATGCCTGCCTTTGTACAATGGCCCTGTTCCTGCGAGTTCCAACAGCTTGTTCTTCCGGAGACAAGTGACTCGGCCCACACCTGCTGCTCATTGGCTGAAGAGAATGCACCCAATGCCTGAAGGTTTCACTTCAGCATAACTTTGGCTGAGGCTCCTGGCAGTGAATCCGTGTTAGCGGGTTAGCGTCTGCTTCCTTGGTGGGATGATGCACCGGTTGGGGAGCGAGGGGTGGGTAGAGAGCAGAAGGCCCAGCTATTCTGCAAAGCCGCTCTATTGTCCTGATCTGTCCTTAGAATTAACTCCTTATTACAGAGCTATAATTATTTTCACTGTTATAGATAATATAAAATAAATGAAAAAATTGTCTCCATATAAGAACAATAAAAATAAACACAATCCTGGAAAAATTAAGCAACGTGGTAGTGGGGAAGGCTAATTATTTTACAAAATCACTCTAGTCTTAGACTTGTGTGAGTGTGTGTATAGTCACTTTTCATATTGATTCCTAGAAAAACAGCCTCAACTTTATAAAAATTCATGTAGATGTTGAATGAAATTGCTTTAAATATATACATTATATTTATCTTTAAGAACAGAAATGTATTTCAGTCTCAAAAACTTTAATAATATTTTAATAATTCATTATATCCCTTCCTAAACACATGAAGTCAGATTTCTTTCTATGTGTTTTACAGATACTTTCCCCCCTAATAACTGGATGTTCTTTCTATAGTTCTTCATAATGTCTGATTTTAGTGTTGTTTGGACCCAGTTTCTGCACAGCTTGCTTGTAACGGAAGCCTGGCTAGACAGGAGTGGGGTA
>CABHPP010017376.1:0-12799 GCA_902168425.1 Peromyscus attwateri | reverse complement strand
ACACACACACACACACACACACACACACACACACACACACAGAGGGGGGAGAGAGAGATAGACAGAGAAAGACAGAGAGAGAATATGAATATAAGAAAGGAAAAGTAAGAACCTAGAATAAATGAATTAAAATGACCCAAAGCAGCCACCTTGACCGATTTTATCCAGTATCATGTCAGCTCAATCACTCCATAGAGGGTCACTGAGCCTCTGAGGTTAATGAGATGTCAGAACAGATGTGAAAATGGATAAGATATAAATTGACACATAGAGAATATATCACCCAAGATCTTGGTCCCTGAAAGTATGTTTCCTAAGCTAAAACGTGGATACTATATTAGAAATAAGATACATTGTCCAACCAATTACTCACCTTAGACATTGAGCTGAAATTAAACTTAACTTTCCTCACAACAGAGGTGGAGAAGAGGGAGGAGGTGGAGAAGGGGAGGAGGTGGAGAAGGGGGAGGAGGTGGAGAAGGGGGAGGAGGTGGAGAAGGGGAGGAGGTGGAGAAGGAGAAAAAGGTGGCGGTGGTGGTGGTGGAGGAGGAGGAGGAGGGGGAGGAAGAGATGAGGGAGGAGGAGGAAGAAGAGGAAAGGGAGGAGGAAGTAGAGAAGGAGGAGGGGGAGAAGGAGGAAGAAGAGAAGGAGGAGGAGGTGAAGGGGAATGCAAACAGAATAGACTTAACTACTAAGTGAAACTGCCTTACACAGTGGTCCTCAGACACCCAGCTTCCCTTCTCTTTCTTACTTTGAGTTCTTGCTAAACTGTTTGAAAGATCTGCTGCCCTCACTTTCCTACTCCTTAAGTCCTGATCACACCTGTGCATTTCCATTCAGGTCCTCAGTGAGGACCTGAACATCTCATGAGGAAATCCCTTTCAATAGCAATAATAACTTCTGCTTGCAAGATCCGGTGGCTGTGTCTTATTTCTTTTGATATGGCAGACCAGCAGATCTAGACATAACTGGTTCCTCTGTTCTTTGGAACATTTTCAGCCCTGATTTTTGGTACAGCAAAATCTCTGGTTGTCTGCTGACTTCTGTGTGCACTCATTTTTTTTTTAAGTACCGTTTCCCTCTTCCTGACCTCCAAATATTGCAGAGCTCCAGAGCATATCTTTAGACCTATTATCTCTTTTGGCATTCGCTTTCTGCATGACCATCTGAATCATGTGCCCTGAAATATACACCAGCTGAAGGTCATCTCTTCTCTAATTTACTACTCTCCCTTATTCCCATCTCTGCATGGGGTGATCTTTCATCCAGGCATTCAAGGATAAAGAAAAAAAGCTTAAGAACTATCCTTTGTTCTACTTATTAACATCCTCTGTACAATCGTTCATGTTATACCTTGAAACTTCTAGCAAAAAAACACAAGCAAACAAACAAACAAACAAACACAACCAGAAAAGCCTCTTCATCAGTTTCTCTGGCTCAACCTGTTGCCACCATCAGCGGCATCAATGCCAGTTACTGAACTCACGCCTTTCTGGCATTCCCGTCTTCACATTGCCAAGTTCTAGAGTGTTCTTTGATGTGTTTAACCCATGCCTGTCATTTTCTACTCAAAACATTTATCAAATAGAAATAAAATCTTTCTCAGGTGTTACATGGCTTCTGACACTCCACATTACCATGCTCAATTCTCCTTTTCCTGTTCACCCCTACTGTCCCACCTTGCAGTGACTACGCTTCAGCCGTAGTAACCATATTCATCTGCTAAAACCATGCCAGGTGTGTGTTGTAGCAGAGCTTTCTGCTGGTTCTTCATCTTTCTCATCACATTCTTTTGTATGGCTAGCCCTTTCCATTCACAGACTTCTAGGCAACTCTTTGCTCTCACGGATGCCCACACTAGACACTATTTCTGCTTCCTACTCTGATGTTCCTGCTTCTTCATATGAGCTTCTTCCAAGCCAATGTTTGGCTTTTCTTAGATTCATCCTTATTTTGCTATCTGAAATTACTGGTTTGTTTATCTATGCATTATTGACTTTGAGGATTGATCTAGGGTCATACATGCTACAGCCTAGAAAACTGCTATATCTCATTAAAGTTCATTAAGTCCTCCAGGCTGGAAATTACATATCTGCCATAGCCAAGGCAGGCCTTTAACATAAGATTTCTAGTCTTAGCTTCCTGAGTTGCTGGAATTAAAGGTATGTGCCATTAAGTGTGGGTATTATTATTTATTGATCAACTAGTATAATGCTTTATGACAGTTTGTTTTTTATCGTCAATCTACACAATAATATATGTTCCAAGAAAGCAGGGGCTTTTGCTTTGCTTGATTTATTCTATATTATTATATCTTCAATTATTATAACAGTTTGGACTAAGTGAATAGGATAGATAGATAGACAGATAGATAGATAGATAGATAGAAGATAGATAGATATTGTATTTAAATTAAGGATCCATATTCACATTAAGTTAATAACTTACTGAATAATAACATACATAAACAGCATGTATAGGTGCACAGTAGAGCTGTATCCTATGGCTGTCTTCCCTGGCCAGTTCAGGTAATTGGAACAGCTCCACAGAATGCCAATCAAGAATTCTCTGGACTGCAGCTAACAAGAAGTAGACCTCTATCCAACAACAAGACCTTTTGGAATCAGGTCTCAGTGGACCTTTCGGAAATAACACAGACACAGTACAGTAAAAACAGCCTGCAGAAACGGCGTTTATAACTCTCTTTACAACTGAAGTCTATCACAGGAAATGCCGAGCAAACACATATAAATAAAAATGAATTCTCAGATTTATCTGCTGAGACTGTAACAACCTAATAAGTTTTCCCTAGCAAAAGCATGGCAGGGATAAAAATACTCTCCATTTCCTCTCTTTCATTCACAAAGAGAGGCAATTTCTCTTTGTTTCTAGCTAAGCCTTCTCCAGCCACACCTCACTGGTTCTATTGTTTGACTGGAGGTTGGAGGGAAAAGCCACATCCTTACACTGTTCAGTTGTGCATTCTACATTGTCACCAGGTCCACCAAGTCCCCAGGCTTTATAATCTGTTGAGGCAAATGATATTTGGATACCAACATTTGGATACTCAATCACCAAAATCTCAAAACGTAAAACAAGATTGTGAACATAGACAAACACACACATGCACCCTGCTTTGGAAAGGAAGGGCACACGCCTTTAACCCAGCACTTGGGAGGCAGAAGCAGGCAGATCTGTGTTTGAAGACAGCAGGTCTACAGAGCAAGCTCAAGGACAGTCAAGGCTACACAGAGGAACTCTGTCTTGGCAAAACAAAGCAAAACAAACAAAAAACAGAAAAAAATCAAATGAATTTTAATAATTATGGTTGGGAGCTGAGGAGGTAGCTTGGCAAATGAATGTATGGACTGTTCTTGCAGAAGACTCGAGATCAGTTCCCAACGCTCATATAGGGCAGTTCAAAACCTGTAGCTTTAGCTTCAAAGGGTTTCATATCTGCTTCTAGACTATGGGGGTGCTACACTCACATACACAAACCCATACACAGCAACACTGACAAAAATTAAAAACAAAATCTTTTAAAAATAAAAACTATCTGGGCTCTCGGTTCTCAATTTTCTGTTACAGGAGTCTTAAGTGTGAGTCTTAATTGTTAATGACTAGACTGTAGCCTCCTTGTCTGTACTCATGCCCTCAAATCCTCCCTGCCTCCAAAACATAAATAATGCCTCATTCTCAGAATTCGTATCATAGAAGATGTCGTTACCAGCAGCCACTATCTGGACTCATCTTTTGCTATTCACCTATACTATCCTATTTGGCATAGAAGTTACACACCTGCTACCTTTAGAGTCTAGTTTGTCTTGATTCATACAAGTACCAGGTATGGGATCACAACACCACAAAACACAACATTGCAAATTTATCAAACCTGGGGCTATTCTAAAAAACAACAAAAGTTGGGGAACATAAAAAAAAATCTAAGAAAGCTTCAAAGATGGCAGTGTAGCAAAAGGTGGAATTTTTAAAATTATCTTTGAGGGAAAAATGACAAAAATTAATTAAAATGCATTATCCCTTGGGAAATCTACCCAAGACTATCTGGGTTGGAGAAGTGGCAGTGGGTGACTAAAGATATCAATAAGTCAGGGAAACATGAGTGAAACTAAAGGGGTAAATGTCCATTAGCTGAGCTGCAAGTGTTTCTGGTAACCTATGTCATGTGGAGAGAGAGCTGGGCTCCTATGACATAACAAGACCTTGGCAATCACAAGATAAAATGGACTGGAGGCATCAATTCATCACAAACTTACAATTTTAATATCTGCATCCACATCAAAGCTTGTTCTATGTGATAATGCTCAGGCATTCCATTCAGCTCCAAGATCAAAATATTCCCTCTCCAAGATCAAAAAAATAAAATATTAATCAAATACACAGAAGGCAAAACTCCACCAAAGTGTATTACTTTTCCATCTATAAAGTTATTCCAATAAGAGATAAAGAACAAACATAATGGAAACAAACTGATAAAAACTAGAGAATTATGGGGGAATTGGAACCAAATATGAAATTTTGTGCCTGAGGGATGGCTCTTCATTATTAGGCTGGGGAGAACAGGTCATGCCACCTTTGGACAACAGAGCTGTCTACTAAACACCAAAAGCATAAATGTCTGAGTTTTAGGTGAATGGAAGGACCAAAGCTCTATCCACTGACCTGAGAGGAAGTTGACATTCATGTCTGATGTGACAGAAACCCTGGCCTGTCCTATGACAGTATGTGAAACACAAATCCACAGTGCCATATGTTAAAGAATCTGTGCACCAAGACGTTAATATTTAAACACTCTACTTTAGGATTAGTGAAATCCACACTTTCTGGATCCCACCAAAGTAAGAACAAGCACTGATCATCCTAAACAGGTGTCACAGAAGGGAGGAGGGTAAGATCATTCACCAAGATGCTTCCTATCCTTGAAGTTGGGCTCACCACTGCAAAATTTAAAGTACCAGGAAGGACTGTTAGCTTGGGCTGCAGACAGAACTATATGCACCCAAGCATTAGAGACAGCACAGTAAACATGTTAGCAACTATATGCAACTATATGTCAACTATATATGCAACTATAAATCAACTCTCCATCAAACACTTCTTAATGTATGGAGTATGTCAGTATACCTGGCAGACAAATCCCTGCTTTGTGCAATTTATATTGCCATCCTCTGAAATATCCTAGATGATAAGAATCTCACTCACATGTGAACTTAAAGCTAATGAATTATCTGTAAATGATATTACCCTTCCAAAACACCCTTTCCCCTTGGACTGAAAATCTTCAGATGTACCAATTCTTCAGCATCTTTATTTCAATCTGAAGGTGAAAAACATTTAGAATAATAAGATGCATCACTCAGTTGAGGTTCAGTTCTGATTAGTAGCCCAGCCACCCTGATTTACTTAGTTTCTCTGCTTCCTTAAGCAAACATCTCTTATTGTGGGGCAAAAAAAGTGCACACAGGAATTATGTACAAACTAGAGAGGAAGACAATACAGATTTAGATCTTGATTTTTCACTTAAATAGGTGTATTATTCTCACAGTTTAAAATGAGGAGTTGCTAGAATGCTACTTCTGTAGTTCTTATGATATGCTGTGTGGTACAGTGACTTAACCTATATAAGATGCTTGTCATATGGTAAATAGAGATCAATAACTAATAAACATTACTATCAATCTATGTTAAAGTTAAAATTCATTCACTAAAGTGTAGATGCTTCCTGAACTACTCTGCAAAGGATGAGACTTTCGCAAACTTAAGCATGGGTTGCCATTTTTCAAGATCTAAACCTTTACCACTCTAGTAAAAGGAGCCTCTCCCCTTCAGAGACAGCCTACAAAGACAGGGATGCATTCATTAAACGTATGAGGACTGGCGAGGATTATTCTCAAACCAGAGTAAGTAAAAAGCATTCAATAAATTCTGACCAACAAGTTAGCTGCAGGAGGGAAGAAAATTGTTCAGACACCCGATCTGGAATGATTTAGGGATAAAGCGCCTTTGAAATGCACATCCATTCTGTCCTCTAATACCTACCGAAGGTTGATTAACTCACTAAGCTGGGTTTTATGAGAAATCCCCTGTGATATCTGTGGGTGAAGTCATGCTGAAAATGACAGAGTGTGGCATTCAGGGTAGTTAATCTTTCCTGGGGCTGTTTGATGTCAGGAGAATCTGATATGCTAAGATGTGTTACCAGTGGCAGAGAAGTCATCAGAGGCAGGCAAGCACACATGCCTGTCCCACAGAGATGAAGAGGCCATCCTTTTTTTTATACTGTGATCACCAAGACACTTATTCTCCTGAAAAGGGAAGTGTCTATTTCCATTCCTGGGCATCAGGATGCCTTAATTAATGGATGTGCATACTCTAATTTCATCTATAAAATATTTTAAATGTAATTGACATTGCCTTTAGTTTACAATGTGAGAAATGAAGACGTGTAGAGTTCAGTTAACAACTATCAACGGTAAAATCAGCATTTCTTCTAGATTCTGCAGTTTCTAGTTTCACTGTGGAACCCGCTGCAGTTTCTGCAGGAAAATTTGAAAATGGATTCTCCCCATGTCATTCTTCTTATGCTGAAAAATGGGAAGGTCTTCAGTGGTATAGCCACTGATTGGTTACCTTTCCATCAGTGATAACATCCCACCCAGGATCAGGAAAGAAACTATGCACTCTATGGGCTGTATAGAAAGAAGACATTAACCTTTTGACTTCTGTATTTTGAGCTCTTTGTAAATAAATCTGTCACACTGTAAAAACTCATGTTATGAATAGCTGGACCAGTTTGCAATCCCACCAACACCGAATGAGGGTCCCCTTTTCTCCTTATCCCCTTCAGCATTTGTTGTCCTCCATTTTATTGATTCTGAATGGGTAAGATGAAATCTTAAAGTTGTTTTGATTTGCATTTCCCTAGTTGATATGGATGATGAACATTTTTTGAGATATTTCCTAGTCACTTTTCTTCAGAGAACTCTCTGTCATTTCCCAGACTCATCATTTGAATGAGCTGTTCTTGGTTGGTTGTTTGTTTGTTAGTTAGTTAGTTAGTTAGTTAGTTAGTTAGTTAGTTAGTTTGTTTGTTTTGATCATCTATTTTTTGACTCTTTGTTTTGGAGTTCTTTATGTTGTCTGGATATTAATTCTCTGTCAGATATACATCTGGGAAATATTCACCCCATTCTGAGTGCTTCCTCTTTGTTTCTTTAGCTTTGCAAAAGTTTTGTAGTTATATGAACTCCACTTATCAACTGTTGGCCTTAAGTTTGAATCAGAAAGTCCTTTCCTACACCAATATCATGGCAGGTACTGTTTCTTCTAGCTATTTCAGTGATTCTGGTCTTTGCTCCACTTGAAGTTAGTACTTATGCAAGGTAATAAATACATATGAGTCTAATTTCATCCTTCTGCATGTGGCCATGCAGTATTTCCATCATCATTTGTTGAAGATGCTTTCTATTTCTCCAGGAATAAAAAGGAAGAGCTGTGAAACCCAGTTCCAACCAATACACTGTCAATACAACTCCTGCATCTAAGATGCTCAGGGATCATTACACAATACTGGAGGAGAGAGATTTTAAGAGCCAGAGGAACAGAGAGTTTTTCATGAGACTGTGTTCACTAGAAATGCCAGAACTTATATCCATGAAGTCTCACCAACATGACTACCTAAACATGAGCTATATAAGCAGACATGGGTATGTGAATAAAGAAAAGTTCATAAGGCTTCAACTCCAGACAAAGAACTACAGAAAATTCAGGAATGCTGAGAGTGGGAGAAATAATCTTCTCCAGGGTAGAACACACCGATTGGTTATCTGATATCAGATGGCCAGCCCTGAAAACAAACACATACAAGTAACATTATATGGACTTAGCAGGTTGTATTTATGTATGTAGGTACACACATGTGTGTAACAACAATTGAAGAAAAATAGTTCTTGTATTTGAATTAGAGAGGGTTATGGGGTATAAGAGAGGGTTTAGAAGTAGGAAAGGGGATGAGGGAAATGATGTAACTATATTATAATCTCAGAAAACAGAGGAAATATTTAAAATAATACTAAGAGTAAAATATCTCAGCTTTCCAATTGTGTTGGCCATTTATTTGGACATTTGACAGTGACATTTAAGTCTAGAGAACACGTGGGAATTGTAGTTCACAGATCTCTAGCCGACTGTCTCTCCCATTGCTGCTGTGTGTTTCACAGAAACAAATCTTAATTTTCCCTTACTATGTGGAAAGATACCAAGGGGAAGAAATAATGTGGCTCCATCCCATCTAGATGCTCTCAGACAAAATGGAGTCTCTGTATGTCAGAGCGATGTGAAAAACACGGGCTAGTTTATTCCAACTACATCTTTTTTCAAGTTAATAAATTGCATCCAAGAGACAGTGCAATCTACTCAAGACCACCTCAGTAGTCATGGTAGGCAACAACATGTTACAGGATAAAGTAACCTCACTTTCACCTCTTTGTGTGTGGGGTGTGCATGTGCATGTATGTGTGAGTAGTTGCACCTGTGTGGAACTCTGGAGCTTGCATCAATTGTCATTCCTTTGGCACCATCCACATTCTTTTTATTTTAAATGATTGTCATGTTTTCCTTGTTTTAGATTTTTATTTTTTGACCATTTCATTCACGTGTATGAGGTATCTTGATCATATAAATCCAAATTTCCCCTCCCTATTTTCCCCAGACTTCTCTATACTTCGCCTCCCACAACCTTCATTTCCTACTACAATTTTTTTTTTGGAAACCACTGAGTCTGATTAATACTGTCTGCCTTCGCTAGAAATGAGTGCTTACCAGGAACTATAACCCCAAAGGAAAATGGCAGTCCCTCTCTCAACAGTCATGTACTGTCAATAGACCATCGTCATCTAGAGGTGAAGTATTACGAACTCCTCCCAAATTCATGCTGGAACACTGAGCCAAAAATGTGGAATAGCTTGATTTTGTGCCATTATTGTGCATGTAGCCACAGCTGCTACACATTTATGGGTCCAATGGCCACATGTTGCATCCAGATGACAGCATTTCATAATATTTCTCCCTATCTTCTGGTTCTTACATTTTCCCCTACCCTCATCCACAATGTTCTCAACACATTGTGGGACAAGGTGAACTGATGTTCTCTTTGTGACTGAGTACTCACAGTCACTTACCCTTGGCATTTGAGCAGTTATAAATCTCTGCACTGAGTGCTACCCACTGCAGGAAGATACTTCTCTGAGTAAGGCTGAGAGCAACAATGATAAATGGTTAGAAGTGTAAATTTTTAGAAGGTAGTTTGATAAAATTTCTACTTGTCAAAACAACAGAAGTAGGTTCCACTCTAGGTCCTATATGACCTCTCAAGTCATGGACTTTTGACCAGGTTTATAGCACTAGGCATGAGTTGTCTTCCTCTAAGTAGGCCTCTGAAAGTAATTTCTCGTCCCTATGAAAATCAGTCTATTAAATGTCACAAGATCCTATTTCTTGATTATTGGTCTTATTTCCTTACTCTAAAAAATTCTTACTGATGCCTATATCTTGAAGGTGCTCTCTACAGTTTCAAATTTTCACATTTTTGGTTGAGATCTTTGATCTATTTAGAGTTAGTTGAGTTTTGTGTAAGGTGACAGATAAGAACATAGTTTCCAGTTTCTACATGTAGATATCCAATTTTCTGAGTGCCATTTCTTGAGTGGCTATCTTTTTCTTCAATGTGTTTTATGGCATCTTTGTTAAAAATCAGCTGATATTTATAGTATAGGCTCATACCTAGGCTCTCTATTCTGCTCTGTTGATCTATGTGTCTGTTTTTGTGCCAGTACCATACTGTTTACATTACTATGTCTCTGTAGTATAACTTCAAATCATGTATAGAGATACCCTGAGCAGTGATCTTATTGTTCATTGAAGGTACATTCAAAATCCATTATACATAATTGTAGACACTTTTCTTTTTGGGCTACCAGCTCACAAAAAAATAATGACATGGAGATTTACTATAAATTTTAAAAGCTTGGCCTTAGCTTAAGCTTATTTTTAACTAGCTCTTATAACTTAAATTAACCCATTTTTTCATCTATGTTCTTCTATGTGCTTGTTACCTCATCTCCATTATGCCCACCCTGTTTATTCTGCATCTCGCTAGCTACTCTCCCTTTATTTTTTCCAGAGCTCTCTGTGTCCAGAAGTCCTACCTATACTTCTTGTCTAGCTATTGGCCACTTAGCTTTTATTAAACCAATCACAGTGACGTATCTTCATACAGTGTAAAGGAATATTTCACAGCATGTAATTCTCATAGGAAGTAAGCAACTTAGATATTCTAACCCATTTTAACAATAAACAATGAGAGATGCATTACTCATGGCTGACTACAGCAAGGATTAGAGAACCAGGATTTGACAGTGGTCCAAGAAGTAGCTACATTGTCACTCATGGCCTTAGGAGCAGAGTCAGAAAGAAGATTTCAAAAATGTGTTCAGAACTTCAGGTGAACCATTTCCTGTGGGACTTTAGATAGAAGCACATAAATGCTACTCAAATTTTGGGCCCATCTGTTAGAGACGGGGCAATTAGACTAAATTTGATGGCATCTATCTTTCACATCAGCCTTTAACTGACACCTCTTACCTGCAACCAGAAACCAGGAAGGCAAGTGACGAAGTGTACAGAGACGAGCCTCTGTGTGTGCTGAACATGTTAAAAAATTGATGTGAGAGTCAAATGGTTTAGAAGCAAAAATAATGAACTTGAGATTCAAGTGATTTGATCAAGATCATAAAACTAGTCAGAACTACACCCCAGCTTTTCACAACAGAGGATCTCTGAGGTGTGCTCCTCCCTGGCAGGAGATCATTAGCTCTAATCACTCACTTGGCAGGCATAGAATCTAAGAGGAAAAATGTTAATGATCAGATCCAAGAATCACAGGACTAAGCTGAAGTCCAGGCTTTCTCAGGCCCAGTGCTTACCCTTAGCATGCAACCTCATTTACTCACCATTACACTCCATCTATTGCAAATGACCGTTAATGACCAATGTGTGGTCCACAAACAAGATGTAACAACTTCACTAAGAGTTTTAGAAATACAGCCTCTGGTTCCTCATGACAATTAACATTAGCCAAGATCCTCCCACAGTGGAATATTGTTCAGCCACAAAAAGAAAGGAATCCCTGTCACACATGACAACAGGGACAGACCTTGAGGTCATTGTGTTAAGTGAAATGGCCCTGAAACAGAAATATAGAATGTTTATGAGTTCATTACTATGTCCAATCTAACGTTCTCCCATAGAAGCAGGATAGAATGGTGGTTCTCAATGGCTGGGAAGAAAAGCAAGGTGTAAGGGATGGGGAAAATTGGAGCAACAGTTACTAATTTATAGATACATAGAAGTTCTGTTGCACTACTGCACGGTGGTGTAACAACAGATGATAAGACAACATTTCAGAAAGCTGGAAGAAGGAATTTGAATGTCTCAAACTTAAGGAGCGAAGTGCTTGAGAAGTTATATTGCACAAAATATACTTACGTCAAAGTATCATGTGACTTCCCATAAATCTGTATAGACCTTCTTTGCTGTGTATCATTTGAAATAAGTTCAGATTTCATAAAGATGTATTGTATGCAAATAAATGTTTCATAACACTGCCCTAACTTCAGACTTGCACTCACTCCAAGACTGAGAATTTAGGTGTGACATACATACAATCCTTAACTTTGAATGACTGAACAGGCATAAAATTGCTCTTAATTTTTTCAGAACTTTTTTTACTTTTTTATTGATCAATTTTGTTTGACAATTTTATACATGTTTATAACGTATTTTTTTCTCTGTCCCTACACAATCTCTTACCTCCTTATCATCCCACCCCATCTCTACCTGTTCCTTCCCCAAGTTCATGAATGTTGGTTTTGACTTGTGATGCATTTAATTTAAACAGTGCCTATTTGGGCCTACTAGTGTCATTGGTGGGTTCACAGGTGGAGAAAGTGATCTCCATGCTCCCTAAATCTATCACAAGCTAATAGTTCAACAGTGAAGGACAGAGGCCTCCAAATCCTTCTTCCATCCACATGTTGAGGAGCCCATTCTTTTGCAGACCCATGGCAGGCATCTCTATCTTCATCAGATTACCCAAGAGATATTTGATAGTCTTTCTCTTCTGTAATGTCCCTTAACCCTCAGAAGGGGTTGGTATAGCTGTCTTATTCAGGGCTGAGTACACACCAATCACTTAATCCCAGCATTTTGGGAAGCCAGGAGTCTCTGCATTCTCCATTGTTCACTGGAAGGAGAGGCTTCTGTGATTAAAACTAAGATTATTTGTCTGTGTGTATAAACTGGATCTTTAGAGGCCAATTGGACATTGCCTCAAATCTGCTAATACAGAAATGCTCATTGCAAGGCCTGTTTCCTTTAGTTTATGGGAGTCGGAGTTGGGTGATTCTGGCCATCATGGATGCAGAAGTGTCAGGGTGCAGAAATGTCCTAGGGGACAGAGATGCATGAGCAAGAAGCAAAGATGTTTATTCCTTCTGGGTCATGGGTCTTGCAGGGTAGTTATTAGGATGTAAACTATGCAAAGCTGGAGCTATTTATAGGGTCTTTCCTAAATTTAACAAAAAGAAATGTGAACATGAAAAAGAGGTGTGAAAGCAAGAACACTGATGATGTTTTTCAACTCTAAAACCTGGTTGCCTCTTAAAGACCTCATTTGTAACAGACAACAAACAAACAATATATATATATATATATATATATATAT
>CABHPP010017374.1:0-20070 GCA_902168425.1 Peromyscus attwateri | reverse complement strand
ACACACACACACACACACACACACACACACTATAAATAAATATGACAAAAGAACCTTTAAGATAGTATCTTTCTTCCCATTTTTTAAATAAAAGAAACATAAAATTTTCAGTGTCAGGAATGTTTCTAAAACTCCTAAGATTCAAAAAGGATAGCCAAATAAGATTAAAAAAATAAGCAATTAACTTCAGTGCAAATATGATGAGCTAATAAGATACTTAAGTATGTGAAGTGGTGCTTAACCTCAATGTTGATATTCAAATTAAGGCTACAACTGAGTATTACTTCATATATAGTAGTTATATTTAAAAAATGAAGTGCTAGCTGGGTGGTGGTGGTGGTGATGGTGGTGGTGGTGGTGGTGGTGGTGGTGGTGGTGGTGGTGCACGCCTTTAATCCCAATAAATATCCCAATAGAGATCCATCTGCCTCAGGAGGCAGAGACAGGTGGATCTCTGTGAATTCAAAGCCAGCCTGGGCTACAGAGTGAGTTCCAGGACAGCCAAGACTACATAGTGAAACCATGGCTCAAAAAGCCAAAAACAAAGTGCTTAACAAAGTTTGTTACAAAGCAATCAAACTTCCATTTATTACTGGTAGGGATCATAACTGGGGCAAGTGTTTATGAAACTACTTACCCTATAAAGTTAACATGTCCACACTGTGTGACTTTAGCAATTCTACCTGGGAGTGAAATGTTGCAAGTGATAAAAACTTGGGGAATTGTGTAAACTGACATTCTTTAGACCAGTGGTTCTAGAGTCATGACCCATATCACCATTATTATTAGATCAAAAACCTATAACTAGACATGTCATAGGCTTAGGGGAGAACCAACAACTCTTATCTTCCTAAATGGATGTAGTATTAAACCCTCAAGGATTTCTTACAACACAGACTCCTGTACACACAAGTATCTGATCCAGAAGTCTGGAGTGGGCCCCTAGAACTGGCATTTCTACCAGTACATCAAATGGTACTGATGTTGTTGCCCTGGAAACAGCACAGTGAGATGCACTGGTCCACAGTGATGCTCCAACCCAGATTCCCACCTGTGTAAATGTGGAATGAGAGCACTCCTGTGACCTTTCCAAGAGCAGCATCCCAAGGAACAACAACATAGTGGAACACAACCGAATGTAGTGGACCCAAAGAAACCGGCTCCTCTTTGATTTTAACACACTAGAAACATTATCTACTTTCTATCCTACAACCTGAAAATATGACACTAACACTTTATCAGCAACAACAAATTAATCAATCATTTTCTAATTGGAAGGCTTTCCTGTCAGCATTTCTAGTTTCTCACTAATCTGTGAACTACTTTTTATAGAAAACTGAGTAAATTATGCAAGAGATCTAATTATACCTATTTTTCAGAAGACAAGATAGATAAACCATGAACTTAAGTAACAAGAAATGAGCATCTGATTTTAATTTACCCACTCTCAACATCAGGAAAAAGAAGAAAATTTCAATTACAGATTACACTCACAATTTCTAGGAGCCTGACAACCTCTAAACAATTCATTTTGAAAACAATTGTTTTCCAGTTACCAAAGATGTCACCCCTGGGGTTTTCTATGACAGGTTTTAAATCATCAAATTATGATTTTATGTGCAGGCTAGAGAGGTTAGGGGTTAGATTTGCCATTTCCTGTCTTGGTGTCATCAAGCAATGACAATATAACCTCATCATCCCCTATGGCTAGCAGAAGAAAATACATGGTTATGTAAGAGGTTCGCATCTTCAAAATGAATTGTTTTACCCAAAACAAAAAAGTTCCCATGTACTTTCATGAGTTGATGTAAATGAACTTATTTCTGTGGGGAGCTATATAATCAGTTATAAATCTTAAAATAATAACTAGCTATTGGTAATTTCCACTAAAAAGCTGTGCATGCCATGTGAGATCCCACAAATGAATAGTAGCTGCTATAATTGTGAGTAGTGTCATAACAAAGGAAGTTAGGTCACACTATCAAATCACTGAGGAAGGAGACAGCCTGAGGAGGAATTGTACGTGAATCAATACGTAACTAATAAGGAGGCAAAACTGAAGAAAAACCTCAGGAATTGTATAGGTTTCTACAGACCTAACCAAGATGCGAGTGGGTAAAAATCTGCCCGGAAGCCAAGGTGTGTCTTGTGCTGCGACCCCTCCTTTCCTTCCAGTGCTAAAGTTCTCATATGGTACAACAGGAACAATTCAGTAAGCTGCCTCATCCCAGCTGATGGTCTCCACAAAGACACGTGGGGCAGGAGGACAGTGGAAACCAAAGCCCCTCCCTTCTGGCCTCAGCTGTCTCCTTTATCTCCATCAGATGCCTCTTCCACTTCACTTGTGTGCTCTAGCTGCAGCCTGTTGGCAACTCACCCCATTGTTTTGAGAGTTAAAAGGGGTTCGAAAGCTAGCCCATGGTAATCACTTCATAAATGCTGCCTACTTTATACAGTGTTCTATCTCCAGTTAAATGTAAGAGTCAGGGTTGGGGGCAAAGATTAATGGCAGAGAGCTTAGCCAGCATCCGTGAGGCCCTGGGTTCCCTCTGTAGCATTATGTCAAAATAATAATAATCTGAGTTTGGGGCTCTGAAAATGTTATGAAGGAGATAAGTATTTTAAGATTCCCCAGTTTGAAGACTTAATCTCTATTATATATATATATATATATATATATATATATATATATATATATGATGAACGTTGACGTATACAAATTAAAGCTGGCTTTTTAAGAAGTAAAATATACCTGCTGAAGATTTGAGTTTGTGATTGAGGGGGTGGGGTGAGGTTTTCTTTTTTTATTAATTGCTTTTATATTTGCTTTGGTTTTGTTTCATCATTTGGTTTGGGGGAGTTTTGTGGTGGGGGAATTGTTGTTCGGTGTTGGATTTTTATTTCTGTTTTGGGTTTTGTTGTTTGTTTGTTTGTTTGTTTATCGTGATAGGTTTCGTCTGGCTGACAGGCAACGGAGCTGTCTGTCATTATCTGCCCTTGCTTCCGCAAGCAACGCAATTCAGGCTGAACAGTCTGTGACTTAGAGCACAAAGCATATCTACAAACACCAAACTCGGAGGGAAGTTTCTCACTTGAGGCTTTGTGTGCAGATGATCAGGTGCCACAGGGCTGTTTGTACTGCTGTCCCCACCACTCCCTTCAGGAAGGCACATATTTGAGGGGCTTCCCCATAGGGTGTAAATGAAGCATTTAAACACGGCTTTCTAAACATTTTGTGTGATTCAGAAGCTCTGTTCAAATCAACAAGCTGATTGTTTCTTTTTAATACAAATAAAGGAATCCTTTATCCTAGCCCCATAGCCATGCATGAGCTCTTTGTAGAAATGAAGTGGACACGTGTGTGCTGTTTCCAATGAACTACAGCAAAAACTGGGTCCGCATCAACCATTTCTTTTTTTTTTTGAATTTATTTTATTTTATTTTACAATATAATTCAACTTTACATATCAGCCATAGATTCCCCCGTTCTCCCTCCTCCCGCCCCGCCCCCATCCCCCCCATCCCACCCCCCATTTCCATCTCCTCCATCAACCATTTCTAACTAGAGTTACCGTCCCTCGACTCTCTAGCACCTTATCCACTACAGAGCTGAGTCTGCCTTAGTGTTGGTGTGATGTCTCATGATTAACATCTGGGATGTTTGAGATCTTTAGACTCAGGCCTGAAGCTTTGTGTTTGTCTTATCTCAAACTTTCCCCATCCACATGACCAATCTTGTACTTTTTCTCACCTGCTCTCACACATTTTAAACTAAATTTAATGCTATTTTTTTTAAGCTTGTCTTTTAAAGCTAACCGTGGTGATTCAAATCCTAGCACTTGGAAATCTAAAGCAGGGGATTTCTCCAAGTTCAAGGCCAGCATTGGCTATTAAGAATGAGACCTTGCATCAAAATAAATAAACCCAAATAAATAAATAAATAAATAAATACCTTACTAGAAATTCTGCAATAAAAATGAATAAATAAATAAACCTTAGTAATTCATACTGCACCTTCTAAGTCTCAGGGGACATTGAAGAAGAGTGCACAAAGAATGCAGGAGCTGGAAGTTAGGTAGAAGGGCAGCAAAATCTAATCCTTTAGATGGAACACAACCAATGTAACCACAAAATCAGAGCAGCTGTGGCTTTTTGCATTGGGTCAGAAAAAGATAGGTTCTTTCAAGAGTGGAAGTGGATGAGGAGGGACTCACAGGATCCTATTCCTTTTTGCTGAACTATTGGCTACTGATAAGCTCTGGGAGAAGGGGAGCCATTTTTTGTTGGTACCCACTGGTGATTCCATTGGTCTCCGAAAGGTAGTTCCAATCCTATCATGCATTGGGCCCTGGCCAAACCCCAGAGAACACAAACAATGCAAATGGACATGAACGTAAGAAAGAAATTAGTAATGAAAGCAAGAGAGTGGTAAATGAACAGAAAAAAAGAGAAGTGAGAGATGGTGGGAACCACAATCAAAATGCATTATGGATATGTATGAAAATGTCAAAGAACAAATGTAATTAATAGAAACATCTCTTCTTATTTGCTAAATACACCGATGAGTTTCCCTGGACTTGTGACTAACATGTTACATATATACTCTTGTAGTTTTTCACTATCCTAAGAACTTTAAAATTACAACTATATTCATTTCTGAAGCTCCATATTTCCAAGATGCATATTTTTACACCCCATAAGACAAAAATATGCTGAAGCCAGATAAAAAAAATAACTAAGGTTTCCTAAATCTCTGCTCTCTGCATACCTGTCTAGAGACAGAGCTATAGAAATAGAATTATTCCATCATTATGAGGAAGGTCATGTCCTCACCAAAGCACAAGAGACACAAAACTATTGGCTGCTAAGAAATTGAAATCAACCTAATGGGTTAGATTGTATGATGCTGTGGATATCATCAATCCTTAAAACTTACACCGTTCTTTATCATAATACATAATTAAACCTAAATTGCTAAAGAGGGATAGAATATGGAAACACAATCCTGGATAATTCAGGTGATAATAATGATGCCTTTAGAAGTCGGGTCAAGATTTCTACATTGATGATGCTATAATCAATTCAGCTACAAGAACATAAATGTCAGAACGCACAAGATGTCTATAAACATTTAGTGGGGGAAGTGAACCTGGCTGATGTGCTCTAGTATGAATGTCCACTGTACCCTTCATGTGGGATTAGAACTGCCCCAAAACAAAACTAACAGCTTTTCAAACACTTACACGAAGGCTTTGCTTTCTCCTTAACCCTAATCACTAATTTGTCTTTCTCACTTGTCCCTCATCTGCATTCCTTCCCCTGGACTGAGAACTCAGGGCTGTTTCTTCTCTGAGAAGTGACCACTGTCCTTCCTGCTTCTGCTCCTTCGCTTGTCACCGCAAACCACTACACTATACCTTCCCCTCCAACTGAAGCTGTCTCTCTATCAACCTGCCTTTGCATCCCAGAATTCAGGTCTTTTGCTTTCTGCCTACCAGCCTCCTTCCTTCTCTTCACCACCCAAGATCTTGCATGAATAGTTCATGTTTGCTTCTCTCTCTGAGCCACTCACTCACTGTCCCCCCACAGTGAAATATGCCAATGGCCATGTCTGAATGTCTCTAATGGGCATGTCATCACAGCATTATAAGGCTTTTTCTCAGCCCTTGTTCTTATTCCCCTTGCAGCCTTCCACAATCCTACCACTTATCCTTCCCCGCTCCCTCATTCTATAGAGCTATTGTTTTCCTCAATGTCTAAGATCCCTTGCAGCTGATGCCCAAGTGAAAGTAGCACCATTATCCTCCGCTCTACTAAATTTCCTCACCTGCATCCTTTGTATTCCTGGAATTTTAGACTAAGGACAGAAAACACTAAATATCATCACAGAAATCTCTTAGATGGACAATCTGTGTCTCTTTCTCTTCTTCACTGTCCAGACTATCTCTTCTTCAACTTCCAAGTATTCTGGCTTTATATAATCTAACAAGTAGTAGAAATGGGAAATGGAGACAAGAATTCTACTTCTATTGGCTTTTATGGATGTAATTATAAAAATCTCTCCATTTTTATAAACACCACATGTGTCAAACAGTTGAAAGATGCCAACCTCTATTGCCCAGACTTGTCACCTTTTCCCATCCCCCCACTGGAGAACTCTTTCTTTTTCTGTGTTCACAACTTTGGATAAAACAGTTCCCTCCCTCCGCTCCTTGCTTAGACTTAATTTTGGAAGCCACCCCTCTCCTCTGTTCCCAGGAGAGCTAGATTCAGGTCACTGCTATTTCAGGGAGGCTGTGCCCCAATTCTGCATCTCACAGTGGAACAGATGTGGGAAAGCAGCAAAAAGAAACTTACAAGACAGAGGGGGCAATAGTCATGGCCAGTTCGATTTCTGGAAGCACAGCATAAAGATCAAGAGGGTAGGTAGAGTCAATAACTACGAGAATAGGACTCTAATGAGGGGCACTAAGGAACACACTCTAGCTGCTGTTCAACTCACCAATAAGTATAGACACACAGGAAAAGGAATCTGAAAATAAGTGCGCTTGTGCTATTACTTGAGGTTCGGCATGAGATAGTGCTCATTCTATTTTCATATTAAGACTTACAGCATTTGCATTTTACTATGATCTCTCCCACCAGAACCTGGTACACATGTAATATAAATAACTGTTGATTGAATATTAACAAACAATTGGTATTTATTATGTATCTGTCAAGTAACATGCACAGAACATGCCTTAAATACGTTCAATAATTTTAATACTATTTAGAAAGAAAAATGAATTCATGGTGTTTAGAATATTTTAGATGTCATCCACAATTTATGGATGATTGGGTTGGAAGTAAAGCCCAGCTCTATGCAACAAGAAAGTGCCCACTCCATGCATGACATCATAATGAATAATTCTTGAAAGATTCTTTTTTTTTTCAAAGTGTTTTGAAAGCTCCTTGAAGACATGGACCATGTTCTGATCCATACATGAGATCGCTTCACGAAAAGTAGACTCCTAGAATTGAATTTAACTTGTTTGTATTTGTTTGAAAGGAATAGAGCAGAGTTTTATAAATCTATGGAGAAACAGGGTAGGGTAATATTCAGAGGTGGGAACATTCAAGGTTCCTAACTCATCATGTTGTTCAATTTTGCCCAAGGGCAGTCTTGTATTATTATCTCCAAATACCTAAGAAATAAGATTTATCTCCGAAATCCAACAAAGTTCATTAAATATAGATGACTGAGAAAGCGAAGATCTGAGACTAGAATAATCCAACTCCTATTTGCCCAAGGCAAAAATCTTGAAGGAAAATAACATATACTACTATGAATTTCATTCCTCTCACCTGTGACACCATTTTGGATATATGCATTTCAGTTCCCAGATAAAGGGCAATATATTGAGTTGTGTTGTTCTAAGTGACTGTGTGATTATTCAATCCAAGAAGTCCTTTCATCGCAAATACTTTACACACAAAACAAAGCTAAACCAAAACATAGTGGATTTCTTCTGCCAAAGGACCTACCATGCATCAATGCACCAACCATGTAATGGTATAAAACTTATTCTTGCTATGTCTTAGTTTTATTAATAGGAGTGTTGAAATCAATGAAAATGTTCTCTGCGGTAATAGAAAACTTCCTGGGATAAGGTAAATGCTCAAATGTTACCCTAGAAATTTCCGTAAGAACACATATGGTAGTCTAGTTTATATATCATTTTATCCCCTTGAGGCTATAAAGTGCTAAAAGAGGTACCATTAGTGGTCAATAGTGTTTTTTGTTTTTGTTTTTGTTTTTTGGTTTTTCGAGACAGCTTTGCGCCTTTCGAGGCTTTCGAGGCTGGCCTCGAACTCACAGAGATCCACCTGCCTCTGCCTCCCGAGTGCTGGGATTAAAGGCGTGCGCCACCACCGCCCAGCCATGAATTTTTTTTTAAATGTGAAACAAAACATTTTTGTCTGAAATTTCTAACAGTACAGGCAAAAATGAAGTTGTCTTTATAGTCATTCACTCAGTGCTTCTATTCTCATTCCACCAAATGCCCAAGCACATCTTTAAAGTCTCCTGTTATGGCAATCCTCTACTTTCATTTCAAAAACTGTCTAAGGCAGCTTTGGCCCATCTCCTCAGTTACACTCTTGGTGCTTCTCTCTCCCATCTGTTCATCAAGTTGACGAGCATCAGTTATAATCTCTAGGGAATGAGAACACCTCTTTCATTAAAACCTCTAATTTTTATGAGGAGAGTGCTGGAAGTGCTACAATAATATTAGTTAATGAAGATGAGGTTGTCATCATTACGTGCACTATGAATCCCTCTCTTCCTGACTGGCCAGGTGTTTGATAGACACATACTCTACTGTTCAAATCCTCACTGTTGAAAAATTTATGATGAATGCAAATATGGCTTTTCTTGACTTGTGGGGTAAGGTGGCAAGCAATTAACGAATGTCTGTAATGTTCTTAGAAGGAGATTGAAGTTCTGTATAAATATTACAGGTTATTACATCATGGAGTCAAAAATCAAAATCAACTCTGAGATGCATCCATTGAAAAAGAAACAGAAGCCTTCTCAAAAATAGCCTACTCACAGAGGAATGGCACAAACAGAAACAAAACTCTGTTTTCTTGTGGCTGACCAAACAATATCAGACCCTCTAGCCTTCACCTATACACTCCACAATGAGGATGTCAAGCAGCTATGTGGCTAGATGTTACATATTATTGATTTGGGAAAATTTATATATTATTGAAAATATAAATAGACAAATGATGATGATAGAAGATAGATAAATAGATAGATAGATAGATAGATAGATAGATAGATAGATAGATAGATAGACAGATCATATTTCAATCCAGTATTGATGCACTGATACAATTTAAGAGGTGCTGTTTGGAACTGGGACCTCTAAGGTACCACAAACACAATTTTCATGCAAGTCTCAAGCAACCAGCCTAGAAGGCAACAGACATTCGTAGGCAAAACTTTGGCTGATCTCAAACTTATACTTCCAGTTTGACTCTGTCATTCCAGTTTTCTGCTTTTTGCTCCATGTGGACAAAGGGGCATGTATGCATGCGTATGTCCAAAAACCAAGTTTCTCATCCTCTTCCAAAACTGCCACTGTGTCTCCGTCCCCCAAATTCTGTTATCTCTAAATAGTAACTGCACCATTCCACTTGCATTTGTCAAGAGACTAGATCCATCCTAACTGTGTTCTTTGCCTTATAGTCCTCCAACCCAACAATAGAACTTTTGGCCCTGTTTTCCAAACATCCAGGGTTAGATGGCATCTTACCACCTTTATTGCTACTATGCTAGCCCAAATTGCCACCAGTGGTTGTCTGGAACATTGAAACAGTGAACCCAGTTGAGTTCATTCATTAATATTTTCTCCATTTGAGTGCATTCTCAGGAAATAAAAGCATGAAATTCCTGTGGACACCGCCCTAAAACAACTGCAAGCTTGATTCCTCCAAAAGCCAGATTCTTTGTAAAGGCTTGAAAGAATCTACATGGTTCGTATACCCCACACACACCAAGTTATGTGAGCCCATGCTCATCCCTTCCTGCTCTCTAGCCTCAATAGTCTCACTGCTGCCTTGGTAGTCATATGCCCCTGCTTCACAGTGCTTGCCCATGCTATTCTAATTACTGCAGACATTAGCATGCTGCCTCACCTGCTTCCCATACGCACATTAGCAACCCACCGAGATTTTTTTCCAAGCTGTCTCTTTTCAAAATTTGCCACCTTCATAGCCAACATATCTCTTCATCCCTTCTCTGCAATTTTTCCTCTTAGCACTCACCACCATGTGCTACCAGTTTATGTGTCTGCTGTCTACCCCACACACTTCGAGCATAATCTAGAGGAGGGTGGTCACGGATGTCACTGCTTTTTATCTGCTCTCTTGTCCCTGCCCAGTGCCACAGCTAACATATGACAAACACTGAATATGTACTTCCCTTTCTGCCATGTTGCTGGTCCTTGAGATTCCATAGTGATCCCAGGAGGTACATGACCGGAAAAGAGGCTGTCCTCACCCCAAACACTTGAATATACAACTTCCATGCATGATGTTATTAAAGAGGAAAGCCAGAATTTGATTTTTCCACTCATTATTAATATTGAACACCAGCCTTCTAATTATCAAATACAAGGCTGGTTTTCACTGGAGAGCCAGGCTGGAGGGGAAGAAATCAAACCAAAAACGTGTATTTTATACCCTGGCTCTGTCCCTTGGATATAAAAGACAGTTTTGTTCAACAGCTAAAACAATGTTTTTAATGTGTAAATTTGAAAAGAAAATTAAAACTGGCAGCTACTTGATGTTTAGGAAAAAAAGAATCTCCTGTGTAACAATCATGAAGATCTAGAGCTATAGTAATTCCTGCTAATAGAAAATAATTTATGATTTTCTCAGAGCTGAGAAAATGGCAGTGCACCTGAGCCTCTGGTTTATAAAACATGCATTTCCAGCTTTTTTTTTCAAACTGATTTTTTTTTTCAGTTTTAAAGTTCTTCAGTCAATGCCAATCATTAGAGAAAGGCTTTACAAGGCAGTCATAATCTAAATGCAGGGAAAATGAGTAGACTTAAGAATTTGTCTTGGAAGACCCCCAAGTGAGAAATAGAGACCTTCCTTGACCATTAGACAAGGATTTCCCAATAACCCTACCTTAACTGTCAGCAGAAAAGGCATCCTGTTCAAGTTTCATTTTTACTGCCTGCTGTCATAAAATACCCTTACTTGAGGAGAATGGGTTTATTTTATCTCACAATTCCAGCTTATAGTCTGTCACTGTGGGGATGTTGGGGCAGAAGGAGCGGTTACATCATAGCAGCAAAGAGCAGAGAGAGGTTAAATAGAGGCATGCTTACTTATGCTCAGTCCTCTCTCTACATTTACCTAAACCCAGGGAGTTGTGCCGCCCACAGTGGATGGGGTCTTCCCATGATGACTAACTAATGTAATTAAGATAGTCCCCCCACCACACAAGCCCACAGGCCAACTTGATCTAGACAGTCCCTCATTGAGACTCTTTCCCCAGGTGATTCTAGGTTGTGTCAAGTTCATATTTAAAACTAACCACAGCATACCCCTTTCTTGTAATATGTTATCTATCTCCTGTTTCTAGAAACACCCAAAGACAAGAATCTCCTGACTTGTCAATGACCCTATAAGTGGGTAGAATAACACCCAGCAAAATAGGGGTGGTGACTACAAATTTGATGAAAGAATGCATGCATTTCCCCTTGCACTGTGTCATAGGAAAAGGTAGGATTTCTACTTTTGGAAGCTAGTGAATTAAACTGAACATCTAGTATTGAAGGCATGACTTTGTGTAGTGTACATTCTCCATATAAAAATCTGTGCCATATAAAAGAGTTCTGTTTAGTGTAAGCCCATCCCTGCTGCCCTCCCCAACTCCCAATACAATAAATGAAATGTACATTTCTGTTGGTTTCTATTTGCTGGATGACATTTAGTTTTAATTCGAACTGGTCTTCATAAATTCTGGCACTGTGCACAACATCTTAAATGGCTCTATTCTTTATTCAAAATCGTCCTTCTCGCTCCCAGAATTGCAGTAAATAGATCTTCTAAAGGGGAAATAAAACTATTTCAACAACAGGCCTATTTCAGCAGTTTTTTAAAAGGTATTTCTTTCATTCCCTTGGCTAGACTTTCCGTTTTATGCTTGGAAAGTTGTGTTATATATACATGTATTTTAGTCCAAATGGATGTGGTATTTTTTTGTTGTCACTATTGTTGATTTTGGCTTTTCTATTTTCCACTTCAGTATGTTTGCAAAAGCAAAACTATGTATTTCTTTTATTCTTCCATTTGTGAGTCTCCATTATTGAACCTGTCTTCTCCTTTAGAGAAAGAATACTCCAGATATTCTGATTCATGCTCCCCCCCACAAGGGTAAAAAATCAAACTTATAGATGAGAATATTTATATCACATAACAATCTCAAGCAATCTTTCATTTTCTACACACTTTTAAAAGTATCTTACATGCAAGCATTTCCTAACTCTTCTTCCTGTAAACCCTAATATCAACCAGAGGCATGAGAATTATAATCTAATAAGACACAGTCCTGAACCATCTGCATAAAGCCAGAACCAGTACTGGAAAGGATGGTTGGAGAGTATGGGTTCTTGTTCTCTAATGAGCATGCTCAATGGCATAATTCCTCTCTCAGGCCTCACAGAAACCTCTAAACTTCAGAAAAATTAAAAGTAATCTGAATTAAACCTAAGGAAATAAAACCATATACAAATGAATACACAGGTTTTATCACAATGTTATTCTATTATAACAGCAAAAAATAAATACAAATATTCACTTAAATTGGATAATAAAAACCTGAGAAAAAATAAAATGACTTAACATTTTGATAATACCTCTGAATGAAGTACTTGCTGATTATTCTTGCCTCCTCTTTTTGGAAACAAGTTCTAACTATGTAGTCCAGATTGGCCTTAAACTCCAGGTCCACCTGACTCAGTTTCCCAAATGCTGAGATGTACTATTCACATGCCTCTATGTTATTTTCATTTATGGTGTTTCCCAACAACATGATTTATATTAAAGTCAGTTTCAAAATATTTAAGAACATATCATCCAGTAAATGAAAAATAGAATCCTATGGTTCATTCTTATTTTTAATTGTATATCTGCCCTAGTGATGCAGCAAGCAAGAATACAGTGTCAACCTACAATGTACTGAAGAATTGAGTATCACATGCTGGCATGTGTCTTCCCAAAAATCCAACTGCTATAAAGTGTGTGTACATAAAGAGGAAGAAAGAAAAGCATCAGCAGTGTCTCAATACAAGTGCAAAAGAGGCAGAAATGTTCTGGAAGTAACCAGCCATTTTCTGTCTGGATTTAAAGCCCACTCCATAGGATGAAATATATGCTTCATACTGTATATTTGGCCCAAAAATCATAGGTGGGAGTTCATAGGCCTTGGGGATGAATCTATTACTTATATTCTTTTAAATGGTATGGTATCAAACTTCCCAATAAGTTTGTATCTCTCTAATCCATTAAAAAAAAGAAAGAAAGAAAAGCATCAGAGAATGGCTATTCTCCTTGGTTGTATATTTTATGATCCCACCACTGTTTTCCCTTTCCTCTTAGACATCTACAAAGTAGCATGTAATCTCTGAATGATTACATTCATCACATAGTATAATCAATGACTTTTTTCAAGAAATCTTTAGTTAAATAAAAACCAACTCACCACATTAGGGAAGAATTAAAAATCGCACTGTTAAACTTTTGTTTAAGGAAGTTTTATTTATTCTTTATGAAAATACATAGGTAATTTTCAACACCAACCTCATTAATTGCTTTTATTCTTTCTTACAACCCTATTCTGCATTCCTACTTCGTATTGTTGTAAACATGTTAAAGTTTTTGCATTCACTCTCTTCATTTAATTTTTACGAACAAGATGCTCATTTGAAATAATTGTGTGCTTTTAATTCAAAGAAGAATTTGAGGTCTGGATTAGAGATAGCTCTCCACTGAGGTACAAACTCTAGAAGTAAATACAGCTATTAAAATTAATTACACCAAATTGCCTGAGCAAGGTAAACAACAAACCAGGGCCAAGTACTGAAAACTTGAGAGAGTCATTTATCAAACTATCTCGTAAAAGCCTCCAAAAATCGATAATCCTCCAGCCTTACTTTTATGATGGCATTAGAAGTAGCATTTAACTTTTTTATATAAAGGGCAATCACATGGAAAGCTGGCCTATGCTAATCCTTTAAACCTATTACTAACAGTTTATGCATTATAATCCTAAGTAAACCAGAGTACATGTACATACAGTTTCTTCCTCCCAACAATAGCTCTATCGAAAAGGGTCCCTGCTAGGCAGCCACACCATCTACTCACTAAACATTGCCCAGGGACTAGCCATGCATGACTCATATTAACACAGATGGGAGTTTCACAGTCACATCCAAGGTCCCTGAAGTAAATGAAGTAATCCAGTATTGGCTGTTCTCTCTAATATATTTAACATGGATTGTTTAAAAAGAAGAAGAGGAGGAGAAGGAGGAGGAGGAGGAGGAGGAGGAGGAGGAGGAGGAGGAGGAGGAGGAGGAGGAGGAAGAGGAAAAATTTGGGCTTCTCTGCATTACTCATTTGCCAAATTCCTTGAGGTTCACATTTCTAAAGTTGGTTTGTCCTTTGGACCCAGGTATCACTTTGCTCAGGGGTTCAGAAGTAGAAGAAAATCTACAACTCTAGCAACATTTCCTTATTGACTTCCTGTCATTTCTTCATTTTATTGACATTATTTTAAATACAACAAATAAATCTGATCTTCAGAAAAAGAAGCTATGATGTACTCTGGTAACACTGAGAATGGCATTTGCTCACACAACTGAGGGCAATTACTTTACAATGGAGACATCTATCCATTCACTTTCCTAGTATTAATGTTACTCACCAAATACTAATGCCCACCTGGGGCTGTGCAAGCCGTTAAATCAGAGGCAACTGTCTAAAACCTTATAACAGATAAACTGTACCTGGTCCATACTAGGAGAGAAGTCCTCTTTGTTCGATATGGTGGTCATGTCTCAGTTTATTGTTCAGGATAGGTTCTCAGGACAAATTACTAATTAAAACATAAACAATCAATTGGTCAATACCAATTTTGTACTGACAGATATCTGTGTTACAACGGAGCACAAAATACAAGACAAACTCTTATTTAATATCATGTATTTTTTTTAATTTAACTTGTATGAGCCTGAGTGTATCTAGGTGCACCATATGAGTGTTGTGCCTATGGGTGTCAGGAAAAGGTGTCAGATCTCCTGGAACAGCAGTTATGGGTGGTTGTAAGCTAACATGTGCGTGCTGGGAACCAAACTTGGGTCTTCTGCAAGAGCACTAAGTGTTCTTAGCTGCTGAAGTGTCCCTAGAGCCCCACAAAGCAAACCCTTACGTACACTCACTTCTGGGTGTGATACTCTAAGTGGCATTGTGTCTTTGTTTTTATGCTGTCATTGTTTCTGCATAATGGCAAATACAAGTTTATTAGCTAAGAGATTTAGGAAACATGATTAAAAGAGGCAGGAAGTTTGTGATTGGAGACAAGTGAGAGACAAGTCTTTGCTCTACAGTTTCTCAGACTCATACATGGAACATGATAACTTCATTGATTTGGAGTAAAA
Organism: Peromyscus attwateri; assembly: GCA_902168425.1. Classification (NCBI taxonomy): domain Eukaryota; kingdom Metazoa; phylum Chordata; class Mammalia; order Rodentia; family Cricetidae; genus Peromyscus; species Peromyscus attwateri. The sequence continues at coordinate 4,849 of CABHPP010017374.1, read as the reverse complement.
GTCCAGAATTGAACAGTCAGCTTGGGACTTCCAGGATACAGATGGTTAAACCATGGAAAACCAGGGTGTCTCCGCTGTTCTTTGTCCTGTGCGGCAGACTAGTTCAATTTCCTTACCCACATGTCCTCCATTAATTGCCTTTGCAATGGATTGCTAATAAGTTTTTGATGTTAAGCAAACATCAATGCTCCCATTAAAGTGAGACCAAACACTGTGACTATTTGTTTAATAACACAGTCTGAATGAAGGACGAAGTTCAATTAGCATTGGAGCTGATACAGCCTTCATTAGGAAGGAGAGGCAATTAAAAAGTGGAAGGCTGCGGGAGGCACTGATGTGCACATCATGCGGCAGGCAAAAAAGGACAAGCAACACCAAGTTCCCTTTGAAAAAGCTGGAACGTAAAGACTTCAGACGGAAGGAAGGATCATTAGCTCGGAATTAAGCACTCTAATAGGGTGATCCTTACCTCGCTAGCTCCCGAAGAAATATGAGGCCAAATCATGTAATCTAAATAAACTGTGGGGTGTCAGGACAATTGGAAGGGACAGGATCTCTCTAGCAGGTAGACCTTCATTTAGCACAGGGCTGTGTTCACAGATGCTCTTCTGTGGATAGTACTGAGCACTGTTCGGGGAGTCAGCAGACCCACCTGTATCATTAACTAGTTGTGTGACCTTGAATCAGCATTCAACTTCTGCAGACTTATTTCCCTGTCTGTAGAAGATTCAAAGGGAAATCAACGAGCTTTACTAGGTAAAAACCTTCACAATTTTGTCATCTAAGTATTTATCCCCATCACTGTTACTCTAGTAATGATACTCTAGTGATGTGATACAAATCACAAACAGTAATCATCTGATTTTCTGAAAGGAGTGTGATAAACAGTATGGGTGGCAGTTTTATGGCATGACTAAAACTCCAGATTCAATAATCATCTTGCAGCTTCCATGATACAGTTAAATCACAGAAAACCAGAATGTCTTTGCCCTTCTTTGGCCTGTGTTGATCTGCCCCAATTTCTATATATGTTCTAGAGAATTTAAACCAACATGATGAATTTAATTTTTTTTAAATCCTCTCTTTACAGTATGAGTGTTTATAACTTGGTGTCAGATATTTGGAGTTAATAAATGTGACCAAAGTGTGAAGAGGAGAATTCTTTCATCTATTAAATTGTTTAATGACAACTCGGTCATACTCCAAGGTCACTCTTGTCATCACTGACTTGCAAAGTGGCCCACTGGGATCAGACCAGCTGCCTGGAGTCTGTTTTGCTTGCAGAGCTCCCACAAGGGAGAGAAAGCTCGCCAGCCTTCCAGAGTCAAACAGCAGACAGGAGCCGAGAGGAATGCTGAAGAGGAGCAAGAGAACATTGCAAGAAAACAAGCAAGAAAGGGGGGGTACGGAAGCATGAGATTTGAAGAGGAAGATAATTTCATTCGAGTGTAGAAGTCAGCATTCTTGCTTCTAGAAAGTCACTCTCCAGAAGTATTTCTTTGATATATTTACTCAACATTATACAAATAAACTGCGGCAACTAAAGAAGAGGAGAAGAAACGAGTTAGGAGTGTAAAGAGATGAGGGATGTGATCAGAGGCTCCTAGTCGGTGTGAAACAAAAACTCACAGAACCCAAGGAAAGAAAGGCACTTACTCAAATAATAGCAAATATTTTAAGGTGAGTTATATGATGGGAATATGGAGAGAGAATAGAAGAGAAGGTGTCAAGAAAGTCTTTAAGCACAGTTTATCTGACTTAAATGTTTAACTATCACTCTTGGCTTCTGCCAATCAGCAATATAAGCTGTGATTGCAATAACTCAGAAAGGATGATAGCTTGGGCAGTGTGATGATGAGAAGAGCTGCTGAGATGGCCAGCGTCTGCCTTGACTTTAAAAAGTCTATAAGACTGGATCATGGATTAGCTGTAGAGTTAGAGAAAGAAGAGCACTAAGAACAATGACAAGATTTTAAGGCTGAGTTGGAAAAATAAATTGACATCTCCAAGATGGAGAAGACTGCAATGGCTGAGTTTGTGTGGCTTGTTTCTCCATGGTTTCAAGGTGTATATCTATAAACAGTGTAGCCACACAAATATTGGTAAACTCATCTGTGGAACCAAGATCTCAAGACAGAACTGCATGTCTTCTTATAGAAAGACATGTATGCAAAATTAAATTGATCACAAGCTGTAGAGTACTTTATTGTGGTATCATTAATATGTATTTCATATCTGTATCTGCATAATCAGATACAATAAAATTTTAATAACAACTATTTATAGATATTGAAAAGTGAAAATTAGAGACTATCATCAATTTATTTGATAATTTGACAATTATTTGAGGTTTTAAATTTTTAGGGTATTTTGTTACTTAAAAATATTTAGCTTGTATTTCTGCTGTAATTTTTAAAAGAAGTTGTGTTTCTGTTGAGTAAGTAAAAATGAAATGGCCTGTGCGGTACATGAGTAGGATTGTGGTGGACTTAGCTTTTTAAATTAGGATCTGAATTCAAATCCTGGTTCTACTGCATTCTGGCTGTGAACCACAGAAAAGTGCTGAAACTCCCTGGGACTCAGTAGTTCTTTCAAATGAAATAATATTATCTATATAAGAAATTTATTGTGTAATTTGATGAGAAACATAACCAAAAGATTCCTAAAACTGCCTGGTACATATAATACTCTAAACAAAAATGAATAAAAGTTAACCCAGGATTGGGGAAGTAGCTCAGCCATTAGATGTACACATTTCTTTCCTTTTTGGTGTAGGTTCATAGCACCCACATCAAAACCTCTTCAGTTTCCCTTTTAGGACTAAGGAGATGGCTCACGGATGAGAACATTGCATCACTCTTGTAAAGAATGGGAGCTTGGTTCCCAACCTCTGGCCCGTGAGAGCATCTGTATTATATTCTATTGCAACACACACACACACACACACACACACACATACACACATACACACACACACACACACACACACACACACACACACACACACACAGAGTTTTTTAATTCTACCAGAAGATAAAACAACACAGAGTTTAGAGAGTTGGGGTTTTTTTTTTTGTTGTTGTTGTTGTTTTAGCACCAAGAAGGAATTTACAGGACTTGTGCAAGTATTTGAATTTGGTGTATCAAGACAGAAAAAGTTGTTCATCAAGGAAGTTATAATTTGGACGCTTAAAGATCAATAGAATGAGATATTCTTGGATTGTTCTCATAAGAAAAAAAAGCTATGCATGAACTACATAAAAATGCCAGATTCAGTATTCCAAAAAGACTTGATTTTGATTAATGTACCACTGCTCTTATTGTGGTTAGTTTCTAAGTCCCCTTAACTACATACAGCAGAATTGATGGTGGCCCAAAACACAAATCCCCTATGTTATCCATAAGAATCATCTAAAATGATATAAAAAGTCAACTTCCACTGATAAATGTTCATTTAAAGACAAAAAAGAGCTAATTTCATGTTCTGGTATGTTAAACTCAAAATATGTTAATATCAATGCCTCTTTTTTTCCTGTTGAGCTGGTTGGTAACATGATTAGTTCCTTGGACCAGGGTCTCATGTCTCAATTCACTATATAGCTGAGGAAGGCCTTGAACTCATGGCCCTTCTGCCTCCTCTCTCAGGTGCTGGTGTTGTCAGTGTCTGTCACCAGACCTAAATCTAATCCATCGCTCTCATAGTCCTTGCTCTCATAGTCCTTGAAATAATTTTATTTAAATTCTTCATGTGCAGCTTCACCATAGTGTCATTATCCTCACAGGATCCACACTTTGAGACTGCTAATTGTCTTCTAGAGTGCATTATGATCTCCTCTGAGTTGTCTGAAATGGTGCATGCTACAGTTGGTAGCAATATTGCGCATGACTCAAGTACACATCAGCATTGCACATGGGTGATTACTCCTCTCATCATCCCACAGGAGTATATTTCTCAACAAGTTTGCCTTGTAAAGGACCCTTTCCTACATCAGCCTTACTAAGGGGTAATTTAGCTACCCACAGTTGACTCCATTTACTTATTCTTCATGGTTTCTGGGACCAAATTCAAAAATGTGTTTTACACATACTTGCCAAGTACCTACCATCAAGCTACACCTCCAGTCCTCCTCACAAGGATACTATAGAAGTATTTTATTCACCGTGACATGAAATGCTTCACATCATGTGGTGAAATCTCTAGGAACAACGGTCAAATGTCGAGTTTTGTAGGCTTTCTTTAATTTACCATGGCATATGATCTTTTTAAGTACACCAAACAGGCACTCTCACAGGTCGGTTGGACATATGTGCACATATGGACTTAGCACAAACTATGGTGCTTATTTTACAGTGCATCTTTTAAGAGGTGTTCCACACAACTTTGTACCACAGTGGGCAGCTGCAGTGAGCCACCGCACCCAGAGAGCAACATCATCACAAGGAATGATAGCCGATGCTCTACAGCGCATTATGTGGCTAGGCTGTATGAGGTTAGGTGTATTAGTCAGATTAAATGTATTTTCAGCTCACAGTACTTTATTTTACAAGGAGCTTATTGCAAGGTAACCCCACTGCAAATGGAAGAACAGCTATAATGTTTTATGATCCTCAGCATCTATGTGTTTTTAATGTATGATTTTATTGGCCTATATCCATATGCACAGTAATGGGTTTCATAAAGACATTTTCATACAGGAATACCATGTAATTTGACCTATTCACACACAACCCACCCTTCCTTTTCATTCCTGTTCTTCTCATACTATTCCTTTTCATTTCCCCAGACAATCTCACTTCTACTTTAAGTGTGTGTGTGTGTGTGTGTGTGTGTGTGTGTGTGTGTGTGTGT
>CABHPP010017372.1:0-22122 GCA_902168425.1 Peromyscus attwateri | reverse complement strand
TATATATATATATTGCCTGAGCTGCCCACAGCACGCAGTTCAAACATAGCCAAGGATGACCTTGAACTTATCTCTGTCTCCACTTCTGGGCTATGATTGCAGGACTGACCATACCTAGTTTAGGGAGGTGCCGGGGATATAACCCAGGACTCTCTGCATGCTACGCAAGCACCCAAACTTCATCCTGTTTCCCTTGCTGGTTTCACATCTTTGAAGGCGCAGGCTGTGCAAGAGGGACACCTCTGGTTTCTGCAACCCAGAAAACTGCCAGCTGGAACTCACCTGGATCTGTGCCTCTGCATCTCGAATAGAGACACTCAGGGAGCTCCCGGTGGAGCCCGAGCGGGGCCTCTTTTCCTGCCTCAGCAGCTCTGGGCCTGCGCTGAAGGAATGGCGCATCTGCCCTTGGTCCATGAGATGCTGTGGCCGCTGAAGCAGTGGGGAATCGGGACCGCGGGGCCCCAGGGGCTCCCCCTTCTTATCCACCTTGACGTCCTTGGGGAAGGCAGGCAGGTTGTGCGGCTGCCTCCTTTTCTTGTACTCAGTCATCAGCTTTGAGATGGTCTTGTCGGCAGCCATGGTGCAAATCTTGTTCCCGGCGCTTTCCCACCACTCTTTCTTGCGGCCTGGATCCTTCTTCTCGGTCTTGGGGCTGGGAGGCAGCATCAGCGTGTCCCCGCTGCCCACCCTCAGGCTCAGGGGCTCACTGAGGTGCTCCCTGCGGTCGTCTTCCGAGGGCGTGTTTTTCCCGGAGAAGCCACCTGTGGACGGTGTGGACGACTCAGACTGGAAGGAGGGGAGGATGAAGAAGGGGTCGCTCTTGAAGGTGGGTGGCTCCTCCAAGCTGCTCTCCAGGTCCAGGTGCATCTGGATGTAGTGGTTACAGAGTTCCATGCAGAGCTTGTGCAACCTCTTGACCAGCCACGCCCAGTCCGCGTTGCTCACGGGCTGCACGCTGAGCGAGGGCAGCCGTGCCCTCCACTGCCTCTTCTCCTTGCCTCGCGGGGGGCTCACCTGGGCGGTCTCCTCAAAGATGTCTTCATCCTCCGAAGAGCACTGCTGTGAGGAATCGGAGCTCCTCTCCTCCTCGTCGAAGAGGACCTTCTTCACTTGCTCGGCAGTGATGGTTTCCTGGTTGGTGAGGACCGCGCACACCAGGGCGTGGAAGTAAATGTTAAAGCTCATGGCAGACTGGCGGTACAGGTTGGCGGCCCCTCCGATGCCGGACACTTTCTTCAGCAGGCACTTCAGCCCTGGGCTCGTGTCGAATTCCCGGGCAGTCCTGTAGGAGTCCAGCAGCAGGTCAAATATCACAGCCAGGTTCTGCATGGAGATGTATCTGAGGAAGCCGGCCAGCTTGGTGTCCGGCACTTGGACCGAGGTCTTCTCCTCCCCTGGAGAGGGACCTTTGACAAACTCTTCCAGCAGGACATCGTACAGGTTCTGGAGCAGGACTTGGTGCGAGAGCAAGCTCACCACGATCTCCCTGAAAGAAACGCTTCAAATGCAAAGACAGGGGGTAGTTAGCGGCTTTCTGCCTTCTCCCTTCCTTCACAGCAAGGTAGGCGTGATCCATCTCAGAACACGTGACACTCCAAACTAAATCCGCTGTGTTCCAAAAATTGTGTGTGTGTGTGTGTGTATGTCCATGCTGAATATGTGGAGGTCAGAGGACAACTTGTGGGGTTCAGTTCTCTACTTCCACCACCATGTGTGTACAGGGGATCTAACTGAAGTCATCCAGCCTGGCTGCAGTCACCTTTATCCACCAAGCCCTCTTGCCTGCCTATTGGTATCTTTGAAAGGGGTAAACTTCCATTTTAATCATGGCTGATAGAATTCCTGACACTTCTTAAAATCCAGGAGCTGTAGACTGCAAGTTAGGATACTGAATTATCAAGCCATAGGAAATAAATGCAACACCTTCATAAAAAAATTACACATGATTCATAAGACAGGACACCCCTATCCCTTCCAATCTTCTACTCTGTTCTCTTACACACACATATTGAAATCTTACTGGTTTGTTTTTGCTACCAAGACAGTTTTCAAGGGTCAAATGTTAATGCTTTAGGCGCTGGAAAATTTTATGCTACTTCTATTATGGTGCTAACATTACAAAATGAAAAATATTGATAACATAACTCATAACCTTCTACAGCAAGCCTGGGAAAACAGCATTAGCTCCCATAAATTCTCTATCCGCCAGTCTGGCCACTGGGACTGCGGCGCAAACCTTGCGTGCTCATTTGATTTCCCTGAGCCAAATTTCAGGTCAGCTGTGTGGGACCGAGAGATGAGAGAGGGCTCATCCTCCATAGACATCAGTCCAGGGCATCTGACTGAGGCGTGGGCAGGTAACAAACGACCATCAAACCCTTTTCTAATCAAGTAACGGTTCAGGTAAGGTAGTTTATATGTAAGTGCTCGAATGCTTGGTTTGGCTGCTTTTTGTACTGAGAAAACACTATTTCAGGCACTGTGTTTACCGCTCTAATGGACCATTGCGGTTTGTGGTTTCGTGTTCCTTTTACTGCTCCTAGAATTTTGTGAAAATAGCTTATACCATTATATCGCCTGTATCATTATACTGCCAACTAATTCCTGTAAAGGATACAAGGTCCAGACTTTTTTTTAAAGATGGGCTGGCCTCAAACTTGCTATGCAGATGAGGATGGATGGCCTTAACTCCTGATCTCCTGCTTCCTAAATGCTGGTACTATAGACATGGACCACTGAGCCAGACTCAGGACCATCTTGTCAGTATTTTCTTGCTTTAGTCTGCCCTACTATGACCTCGAATTTTAAAATTATTTCTCTCCTTAACAAAAACTATCATTTAAGCTAGCAGAACAAACATCGCCCATTAATCTCAATACCGACTTTTCACTTCATATGGTTGTCAGGAAGGGAAAACCATGACTCTCATTAAGGATGAAATGAACAATAAGGGACTGTCACCCCTGTAACAGTAACCCTGTCAGACAGCTGAAATGACTTCTGCAATGCATCCATACATTGCACACACAGACACCACATTGTCTTTTAATGATACAATTCAGTGGTGCTAAGTGTAGTCATTATGCGGGTATAAACATCACTCTCTCTCTAAAACCCTGCCATCATCTCAGGCAGAAACTCTGTACGTTAAGGAACTCACCCTCCTCCAGGTTCCTATTTAGATAGTTTTTTGATAAGTTATTTAGTATTAGGGAAGCTCTGCAGAAGGTTCTATCTGTCCTTGTTAGCATTAGCAGCCACCTTGGCAAATGTCTAGACTTAATTGAAACTTTTTATCATATGAGTAACTGTCCTTATCAGATTGGTCTGTGGATATGTCTGTGAGGGGTTGTATGGACTGTCTTCATTGTTATAGGAGATTCCAGCTCACTGTGGGCAGCACCATTTCCTAGGCAGATTGTCTTGGGTAAAAGAAAGTTCAGCATGAGCTTGGGAGAGCCAACAATTTATGGTTTGTGATTCAAGTTCCTGCTCTGACTTCCTTCAATGATGGACTATGATCTGGAAGTATGAGCCAAACAAACCCTTTCTTCCTCTAGTTACTTTTGGTCAGAGTGTTTTATCACAGAAACAGGAAAAACTAGAACATTACCAATCTGGTCTAAGTGCTTCAGTCTACAACTTTAGGACACAAACTAAGAAGGTAAATCCTTTACAGATCTGCTCAGATTCTATTATCTGTGCTTTGCAGTACTATCCTCAAAAGGAAGGGCAGTATCTGTTTTCATTATCTTTAACATATAAAGTGGACAGTAATGACCTACACTTAAAAACTGGTATTAGGGGAAGCAGAAGCTAGAACTGGGGGAAAAGTACATGGGATACTGTTAAAGTTCTCTTTTGTGTGACAGGCTGATGAATATATTATTTTCCACATTTCATTCATATATATATATATATATATATATATATATATATATATATTTTCCATGTATTCTTTTGTGTACACCAAATGCTAGCTAAAATATTCCATGGAAATGTTGCCTGAATGGTTACGGTATTCAAATGGCTATATTAACAAGCTGTGACACAAATCACCTAGAGCCTGTGCAAAGATAACAACTGCCTTTGTTCAGGTTGCTATAGTGAAATCTCACAGATTGGGCTGTCTTATAATCAAAGAGGTTGATTTCACATTGCTTGGAAGTCTGAGAGTAGAGTATCAGTATGGCTGGACTCTGGTAAGGGCTTTCTGGTAGCTGTAGATTAGTGACATGGGCGTACTTCTGTTTCTCTCAAAGACATTTCTCTCAATGGAATTAATCCCACTCATGAAGGGCTCAAACCTCATGATTTACCAAAGGCCTTACCTTCTACACGTAACCTGGGGAGTTAGGATTAAAACACAAATTTGGAGGAATGCCAGCCCAAGTACATTGCACCAACTTGCTCCCCAAAATGGTGAAGGGCAGAGGTCTGTGCTCCACCAGACCTTGTTTGGTTTCTGGCTTTCTCACTTGGTGGTTGTATATTGCTGGATATGTAACTTGGCTTTTCTTGTTTTCATGGGTTAAAATGCAAGTGGGATGTTATCTGCCATACCTCTACGCAATGTTAAATAAGCAACTGTTACTATTAACATGCCAAAGCAAAGCCAGGCAGCTTTGCATCCAACTCCAAGACCGAGGATTTTCAGACAGAATGATAGTATTTAAAAAGAGAAACTTTTTTTTTTCCTTCTGGTAAGACATGGATCTTTTTGCCTCTTGACAGCATAGCTGTATGTATTTTCATTGAAACGATCTGACCTGTGCCAATCTGAAATTTGGTAGTTACTGTATTTTAAAAAGGCTTGTTATGATGCCTGGCTGGCCTCAGACCTCCTTGGCACAACTGATTGTCCTACCTTTTGTTTAAAATTTTAATTAACCCTTTAAATAAAAGTTTATTACACATACGGTTTCATGAACTGGGTTATATCCTGTCCTAATGCATATGTTGAACTCCTAATCCCTAGTTAGAACAGATCATATTTACAGGAAGGGTCTTTAAGGAGGTAATTAAATAAAATGAGGTCATTTGGGTGGATCTTAATCCAGTATATACACATCCTTTGCTAAAGGAAATCTGTACAGAAAAACATAGAGGAGTCACCATGTGTGGACTCAGAAGACAACCATCTACAAGCCAAAAGAACAAGTCCCGCCCACACACCTTGACCTCTGACTTTTAGCCTTCAAAACATACTTCTGGGCTATCAGTCACCTAGCCTATGGTGGTTCCTTATGGCAGATTAAACAGTATACATTATATGTGTGAAACATGGTTAAAAGGCTTACCATTTTTATGAAAACCTTTGCTAGGTGAGTCCACAATGCTGCTAGTGTCCCTAGCTAAAGCTTGGATTAGAAAGAGTCAGAAGTGGGGCTGGATGCGCTTTCTTGCTTGCAAGCTTTCTCTGTGTTTACAGCGGCATACCTTTTCTTGGCGTGCCCATTGGGTTTCTCATCAGGAGGCAGTTCAATGATGAGCTGGCAGGACTGAGCATGATCGAAGTTGTTTGGAGTCTTCGGTGAGCACTGGGTGTCCAACATAAACACCTGGAGGAGGATACAGAGGGACAGCTCAGAAGCCCACATCGCCAACTCCACAGAAAGTTTGCTAGTGGCTCCGGGTAAGTAGTTTATTCTCTACCCATGTCTTTACTTATAAAGTGGGATGGAAATGGCTTCCACCTGATACAGTTGATGAAATAAATTGATACATGTATATTATATAGGCAGAGCATTATAACAGAGCAAATAATAAATGTTGGCCACCAACACGAATAACACTATTACTTCTACCACGTGTCAGTTCATCACACTTCAAATACTGACACTCATACGAGGGGGTTGGTATTAGTTAGCTTTCGATTGCTGTGATACACACAATGACCAAAAGCAACTTGGGGAGGAAGGAGTTAATTTCATCTTACAACTTTCAGATCCTAGTCCATCATGGAGGGAAGTCAGGGTTGGAACTCAAGCAGGAACCTGGGGGCCAGAACCGAAGCAGAGGCCACGGAGGTTTGCTGCTTACTGACTTTGTCCGATTGCTTGCTCAGCCTGCTCTCTTATATACCCTGGACTGCCAGCCCAGGGGTAGCTCCACATCTGTCATCAATGATGAAAATGACCCACAGATTTGGTCACATGCCAGTCTGATGGAGACATGTTTTTAATTGCAGTTTCCTTTTCCCAGATGACCCTAGCTGTGTCAAAAAACTAACCAGGATACAAGCTATGTTTGTAGAGGCTCATATATGTGTGTGTGTGTGTGTGTATTATACAGAACTGAGATATATACACACGTATATGTGTATATGTATGTATATACATGTATATGCATACATGCACACAGACATATACCTATATATGTATATATTTATCAGTTCTGGAGGTACTTGCACACGTTAGGTAAGCACTCTACCACTTTGCTACATCCCCTTATCTTTGACTTTTATTTTTTATTTATTTATTTATTTTTTTTGGTTTTTTCGAGACAGGGTTTCTCTGTGTAGCTTTGTACCTTTCCTGGAACTCGCTTGGGAGACCAGGCTGGCCTCGAACTCACAGAGATCCGCCTGCCTCTGCCTCCCGAGTGCTGGGATTAAAGGCGTGCGCCACCACCGCCCGGCATCTTTGACTTTTATATCCAAGGCAGGAATAAGAAATGAAGACTCAGCCAACCATGGTGATGTACGCCTTTAATCCCAGTTCTCTAGAAACAGAGGCAGGCAGATCTCTGTGAGTTTGAGGCTCGCCTGGCCTACATAGTGAGTTCCAGGCCAGCCAGGGCGATGTCTCAAACAAATAAAGCTAAGATTCTCAGTTCCTTTCCGGACCACTCTCCTATGGGGACTCCTGACGTGGCTTGGGCAGAGGTGACCAAAAAAATACCAAACATCTATCAGAAAAATGGTACTGGCAAGAGCTTAGGGCCTTAATGTGTATGTCTTTAAGTGAGAGATGGCCTGGTGATGCAGGACATTCAGGATGACTCTGAGCATGCATATCAAGCTTCTGAAGTCCCAAGACCCACAGTTCAACTCTTACCTGCTGGGCCATGGCCCGGATGCGCCAGTACTCTGCCTCAGCACTCGGGGAGGAGGATGGGGCTGCTACCCGTACCTGGCAGCCTTCCCCACTGAAGCCCTCTGTGCCACTGTGGAAGCAGCCTAGCAGGTCCTAGGGAGGAACAGCAGGCGTTCATAGGGTTTGTCTGGGTTCACAGGGCCAGGCCCAATCTCCAATCTGATACTGATAGAAAAGAACCAACCCAGATTCTTTTTTTTCTCTTGTTCTGCTACTGTGCAGCCGCCTCATATGAGGAGGCAGGCAGAACTCAGGTGCCCAGTCTGACCAAGCATCAGGGGGCTAAGAAAGAAACAACTCTGTATCCCTTCTGGTGACATCTTACCTTGACTGGTTTGAGCGTGGCAGAGAAGGCATCCTGCAGGGCACAGCACGCAAGTCGCCACATTTCCTCAGTGAACACAGGACCCGCTGTCACAAGGACATACCTGCCAAAAGGCATGTCCAGAGTCCAGAAATTCTGCTGTCCTCAATGCTGAGTGGAGCACAGGTTTATCCTGTGGTTGCTCTGAATATCTCCCTGTCTCCTCACTCCTGCCTTCCACCCCTCTGCTAGTCCACTGCCAAGATACTAATATCTAAACTATTTTAATTTAGAAACATCAATGGGTTTCCATTGCAAACAGATCAACATTGAACTCTAGGCTTGTATGCAGGGCTGTATACCATTCATTCATTTCCCCATTCTGGACCCATTTATTACCACTCCTCTATAAATCCTAACTGCATAAAACAAGACCCAAACTCGTATTGTCCCTTATCATCTCCTTGTGCCAATTGTCTTGTTTTCCCAGCTGGAATGTTATCACCTAGTGACAACTTACCACTGTGGTTTAAGTGGGATGTTCCCGGAAAGTCTCTAGCTTTGAATACAGAGTCTCCAGTGAGTGGCTGTTTGGGAAGGATTAAGATGTGTGGCCTTGTTGGAGGAGGTGTCACTGGGAGTGGGCTTGAAGGTTTCAAAAGCCTTTTACCAACCTTCAGTGTAGTGTACCTTCTGCTTTCTGATTGCAGTTTGAGATGTGAGCTCTCGGCTATTCTCCTGACATGCCCTTGCTCCATCATCACGGACACCAACCCTTTGGAACTGTAAGCCCAATGAATTGCTCTCTTTTATAAGTTGCCTTCGTCACAGGTGTTTTCATTGTAACAACAGAAAAATAAGGAAGACAATCACTTTGGAGTAGGAACCAGGTGTCACCGTTATTACCGTCCTGAACACCGCACTCTCATCCTTTCTGGGTATCTCTCCTTACCCCTCTGTGGGGGTAAATGTTATCAGTTTTCAGTGATCCTCTCTCTGCCAGTTCTTCTTATTTTTCTTGGAGACATGGCCTTGTGTAACCTAAGGTGGTTTTGAACTCAAACCCTCTTTGCTCTATCTTCTGAGTGCTGGGATTACAAGTGTGTACCTCGTGGCTATATCATCACTCTCAGTATCCTACACTAATGGGATGGGAGGACCTAGGTATCTAGTAGCATTCTCATGAGAAGGATTTATGCCCTCATCGTACATAGGGACAGTACTTTGCACCCCATTTGGGGCTTGTTAGGAGTAGAAGCAGGGCACGAGAACAAGATCCTAAGACCTGAGAGAACCCCCCGAAAGGGTCCATAGGACCCAGGGACAGATGGAGGCAAACTACCTGGTGGCTGGCAGTGGGCACCAAGTCTCAGGTTCCACCCTGCATGCTCTACCATCACTTCTGTTCTTTGCCTCCAAGGAAACCATCTGTCATTTTCTCTACCTCCATTTTCTCCACCCACCATCTACACTAAGTACTTGCAGACTGAACACCAAAAGAGGATCATTAATTATAAATGATTTATAAAAAGCAATAAGAAAGTGAGTTACTACCATAAAAGATAATGCCTTTGGGTCCCATAATAAAATTCTGTCCCTGTGGAGAGCCAAGGGACCTTTTTCTCACCTAATGCAGGAACAGCCCACCCTGGAGATGGTTTCTGTGGGCTTGGCCACACATGCCACCAGCAGCTCAAAGAGATCCTTCAGCATGGTGTTGATCATGCTCTCATACCTGATGTCTACAGGAAGAAGTAATAAAGTTAGGACTCTGGTGTATAGAGAAAGAATGAAATGGCCATCTCTAGCAAAAGAAGAAAGTCTAAGACAAACAGATATATATTTGGGAAAAAGAAAATAAGAATGGCATACCTTCCCTTATACCCCCTGAAAACAAACAAAATACAGCAAAGCAATGTTTTTCGTGGAGTCCTTTTACCCAATTTTGGCACATTTTATCCTGTTTATAGATACAGCAAGACGAAATACATGGTTCGCTTTTTTTGGTGTGTATTGATCAAAGTTCAGCATATAATTAATCTACTCAAACAAGACAGGATATAACATATGGCCTGAAAAAAAATACGTCTAAAAAGGAACATTTTAATATGCTTTCCTTGGTGCTGAAAACTGAATTACATGTGAGTGCTCTTGGAAAACAAAACAATCTCATCTCAGTTTGGTGACTTCTGAACTTTGTCAGTCTGTCTTCCATCTACACATTATTTGCAGACTGAAGGAAAGAGATAACCCCAAACCAGTCTATTTGCCACCCCAAGGAATGCATCTGATTGTTTTTCCTAGGGTCCTTGTGATGCCACAGAAGCAGTTTTCGGTGGCACCATCCAGGCCCCTCCCTGTGCAAAGCAACAGCCTGCTCAAGAACATCAATCTCTTGAGACACACTCCCAACCTACATGTTCAAATCCTCCCTTCTCCAACTGTGGAAAACCCTTCTCCATCAGCATTCTTATTTTGCAGGACAATTTGTCCTCACTTCTTATTCTTGCTCTAGACTCCTTGGGGCCAACACTCAGCTTGGCTTCTTTTGTCTCTTCTAGCAAGGCGGCCTCCTGACACTTTGTTTAGAAGTGCTGCTTTTTCTTCCTCCCAAACCCTCCAAAGCAGCACATGAGCAAGAATCCCACTTTCACAGAGGTCCCCACTCAGGTGCCCGGCTGCTGTCCTGCCTATCTGTCCCTTTCTATCTGCTACTTTCAATTTAACTCTCCCCTAGCATTTTTTTTTTTCAAAGTGCCACAGGCATTAAGAAACTTCTCGCCGGGCGGTGGTGGCGCACGCCTTTAATCCCAGCACTCGGGAGGCAGAGCCAGGCGGATCTCTGTGAGTTCGAGGCCAGCCTGGGCTACCAAGTGAGCTCCAGGAAAGGCGCAAAGCTACACAGAGAAACCCTGTCTCGAAAAAACCAAAAAAAAAAAAAAAAAAAAAAAAAAGAAACTTCTCATAATCCCTGTCTTGATGTCCTGGTAAGTAACTTCTTGCTGGTAACTGGAGCTTTTCCTAAATTCTATTTCTTTTATTCGCCCTCTCTAGATAAAGAAGAACACAAGACATCCCACTTCTGCATACTTTGACTATGGACATTTTAAAAAGTTATGTATTTTGAATATGCTTTCCCTCTCCTTATACATTGCGATGCTAGACTTACTATTAGGTATTGTATCTTCAACAGCAAGCATAGAGCGTTATGTTTGATAATTTTATAGAATTTATGGGTATCAACATATCCAATGATACGTGCTATTAGATTCCTGGCACTAACCACGTGTTTCTACTTCATTTATTCCCTGGACAAAGACCTTTGCATCAGTCATTCACTAAGCACTTTGAGGCAATGCTGCTGCTGCATGCAGAAGCAAAGCCCACCAGGGCTGGCTCTGGTGCTGTAGCTACCTGAGTGTAGAAAGCTTTGAATGTGCTCCACCACCAGCTCGCAGGACAGACCGATGGCGTGCTTGAAGTTAGCAGATGCCACATCCCAGTAGGAGTGATCCTTGTGGCTACGACGGAGCCACAGGGCCATCACAGGAAGAAGAAGGTGAACGACCGCATAGATTCCAAACCCCGGGCCTGATAGAGAGAGGGAAGGGGCAGCATTGTGATTTCTCGGGGAGGAGGGGGTTCTTGCCATGGCTGGGATCCAAGTCCTCTTCCAAAAGATCTCCCCAGTCTCCAAGAAAGTGTGAGAAGAATTGACAACTCACTGGGGGTACTAACGGGGGCAACTTTTCTTTTTATGATTTTAGCTCTGTAGATATACGAATACACATAAAAATTCAAATATCACAAAGCTAAAATGTCACTTGATCGCTTAGTCCCCAGATTCAAACACATAAATACATACATGCACAGAGGAAAGAATGTCAGAATATATTACATATGTATTTATATGGAACACAGTTTTGTTTATTAACAGTCTGGGTCTCATTGTGTTGCCCAGATAGGCCTTGAACTCCAGGACTAAAGTGTTTTCTTGTGCGAGCATTTCTCACCACACTGGCTGAGAGCCTTAAAGACTGCTTTTTGATAAATATAAAGAACAAAGTTTATATTGTAAACAATCCTTATTTTCACTGACATATAGGTATAATTTATCTATTTCAATGTTGATGGGCATTTAAGATGTGATTTTTTAAAAAATTCTTTAGACAATGAGAATCTTTGTACTTCCTTAAAAAACATTAGTGGATTTAAAAAAATTTTTGATTTTAAAATCAAGGTACAAGTAGGGTGGGCTGGCACATGCCTCTATGTCGGCGGTCACAACAGCTAGATTACCAGGTTCAGGCCAATTTGGGCTAAATGTAAGACCCAATAAGAAAAAAACAGCAACAAAAACCCAAATAAATGAAAGACACAAAAGATAACAAACATGAAAATTACATAGTATATATAGAGAGACAAAACTTACCTACAGATATAATTCCATTTTAACATATTTCCTTAAAGTAGTTTGAATGTATATGTATGCATGTGTATTTATAAATACATGAAATTTCATATAGTTGATTCTACATTTAAAATGTCTTATAAATGTCACTCATACTTATTAACTGCTTCTCAGTGTTCATAATTTTTATTTTAGCATTTAAGAGACTTCAACAAATAGATATTTTTAACACTAAACACTGATGTATCATGTGGTAATTAATAATGAAAATAAAAAATGGCACTTACTGATGAGATGTATTTGGAAGTGGTAGTGTATAGCTCTTCAATGGAATGTTTTTAACTATTTTAACTATGAGACTTGCTACAAACTTTGCTACGGGTTTTAGACGGTGTTAATATCAAATCTTCATAACAATGAAGGGACATCGTCTCACTGTGGAATTAACTAGTAGTTTCATTAAGGTTCTAATTCTATTAGTAAAAACTAAAATTTCACTGTTGGAGAGATGGCTCAGCTATTAAGAACACTGGCTGCTCTTAATTGAACCCAGAGGACTAGAGTTCAATTCCCAGCACCCACATGGCAGCTCACAAGTGTCTGTAATTCCAGTTCCAAGAGATCTGATGTCCTCTCTGGCCTCTCCAGGCACTGCATGCACATGGTACACAGACATTTATGCACGCAAAACACCCCCAAAATTATAAAAACACCTTGCATTTCTATAAAAATTTCTTTGAGGAAACTTTGGAAGGAAGAATATGCATGCTAAGTTTTTAAAACTCATATCTAGAGATGCATTTCTAAGGCATCTTCTTCCCAACACAGGGGACTGTCTGAGGCATTATGTGTCTTCTGCAACTCTAATCACTAAGACAAGAGGCTGCTTGGTATGGCACGTGCTCATGAGTGATGGATCTATTGAGCTCTCCTGACAGCCCTGGGACTGCACAGGCTCTAAGATCTGGCCAAGGAAGATGGCTGCAATCATGGCAAAGCCATCTGGCTTATGGAGACACCGATGGCACAGATGGATTGATGTGGGAGTCCCACAGCACCAAACCACACATCTTTTGTAAAAATTTCAGGGACGTACCTGACCTATCACTTCACTGTAGCCATGCAACACATATTCACTGAGCATCTACTTTTCATTAAATGTAAGAAACAGTGATAACAGGTAAGCATCCCAAGAGATACCTTCTTGAAAATAGTTACATGTCCAACACCCCCTCCCCCAGTAGAAACAGATGTGGACATTTACCAGGGGTTTTGGTGACATCTCTCAATAGCTCAAAGAGTAAATCTAAGGTTGGTGGTTGGTGTTGCCGTGGACAGTTGGACACAGCTGCAGTTAGTTGCTCCAACAGGATGATCCAAACTTCTATCAGACCTGGAAAACAAAAAGCAGATCTCTCTGAAACCCAGATATCCATCACGAAGAATCTTCACAAGATCCAAGTGAACACTGCATATGAATGGCAAAGGACACTGGGATTGATAGTCACCACTCAGAGTGTTAGCCCACAGTGCCTAGGAGCAGGCAAAGATTGGTTAGTATGGTCCAACAAAGTCAAAAGAAGACACAAGACTCAAATTCTCCCCTAACTCCCCATTTTAAAAATGACAATATTATATGTAAATTCTGTACTGAAATGATTGTCAGACTTTTTGGGAGCTAATCAAATGATAGTAAAAATATAAAATTATTCATTTAGTTTTATTTCCTGTCTGTCCAATTGTTTGTTTTTCCTCATGAGACAGGGTCTCTTGTAGCCCATGCTAACCTCAAACTTGATATTTAGCGAAGGATGACCTTGAACTTCTGATTGACATTTCTCACCTCATACATATGCAACACACAAACACTGAAACAGTTCTTAGAACTGATATATTCTCAGATATTATCATGGATTTTCAATATACATAATTATCCTGCCCAGTGCAAAATGCAAACATTTACAAAAAATCATAAGCATACATAGAATATACAAAGCTAGGCATAATAGTTGATGGGAATAGAAATTTCAAGTGCTGGGATTTCAGGCACTTGTTACATACCCTATTTATGCAGTGCTGAAGATCAAACCCAGGGCATCATGCATGTAAGATAACCACTATGGAATAAGCAACATCTCCCTAGCTTTCCTGTCTATTCTTTTAAGAGAACAAAATTAGCCACTTTCATTATTTTCTTTGAAACTTTAGTGGCACCAATTACATGTTGTGTAAGCATTGATACTGTGTCCAAAATTTTTGTCATCTCACACACTGTAACTATTAACCACTAGCTCTGCATTGTCCCCTAACTCCGGCTCTGATTATCTCCTAACCTGTGCTTTGTTTGCTCTGGTAGGGTTAAGGTGATCTGTCTTTGTATGTGCCGAGTTGGTCCATTTCCACTCAAATCACTGGAGGAAGTGTAACTTCAGAAAGGGCCATGTGGCCTGTATTTCTATGTTCAACAAGCCATACAGGTTATTTGATGAGGGATACTGTTATGTCCAAGGCTAGAAAACAGCCTTGCTCTCCAGAGTGTGGTAATTAGGGCTGTAATGAGCAAGAAAAATCCACATGTCGAGTGATCCTCAGCTCCACTAGCTTCTGTGTTCTACCATATAACTCTTAGAAGTGACCCTAGAATTTATGACCTTGGCCCATATCTCCATCTCCTCTCCAGTCTCTTCACAAGTTCATTGAGCACTGTCTAAAAGTGGGGAGTGTGGTGTGCTATGCCGACTGCTGTGCCCTTCGCTCTCTCACCTCCCTGTGTTAAGTTCCTAAGACTTTTATGAAGTCCTCTGATGCATCAGCCTTTGTATCAACAGGGTTTCTGGATCTAGTCAAAGAGCCCATTGAGGACAGGGGAAAGTAGGTGGAGTCTCTCTACACCTTCACTTTAGAACACACTTTCTGGAACAGATGCTACAATGTTTTGGGTTCTGACTTGGACTAATATGGAGAGAGAAAGAAGAAAAATATACATGAACTTCTTGAGAGATGTTACCAAGACACCCGGTAAATGTCTATATTTCTATTGGAGGAGGGATTGTTAGACATATACCTATTTTCAAGAAGTTTAGGCTATAAATTGGCAATAATTGACAGAAGGAGATACCATTGTGTCTAGCTCTGTATATTCTATACATGCTTGTTTTTATATATTTTATATATGGTTGCAAATGTTGGCATTTTTCATTGTGCAGGAAAAGTAATTATGTGCCTTGGAAATCCATGATGATATCTGAGAATACATCATTATGAGAAGTGATGCATGTGTGTATGCATGCATGCACATACGGAGTCAGGGGTTAATCTCCAACTTATGAGACAAGGTCTTTCACTGAACCTGGAGCTCGCCATTTGGGCTAGACTGGCCAGCGAGCAATGAGGACTTCCCTGTCTCCGCCTCCCTGCCCCCTGTGCTGTGGTTGCAGGTTCACGCTTCTATGCCTGCCTTTTACTTGGTTGCTCAGGATCTAAACTCAAGTCCCTATGGCTACACAGCAAGCATTTTACCCATGGAGCCATTTCCCCAACCCTGTTAAAATTTTAATACTAACTCAAAGCTTTTACTTTTATGTTTTTTCAATTTTCACTAGGTTTCACAAATAATTATAATTTTTTTCTGGTTTTTCGAGACAGGGTTTCTCTGTGTAGTTTTGGTACCTGTCCTGGATCTCGCTCTGTAGACTAGGCTAACTTTGAACTCGCAGAGATCCACCTGCCTCTGCCTCCTGAGTCCTGGGATTAAAGGTGTGCGCCACCACCGCTTGGCTCATAATTATAATTTTTAAGTCCGTAATGAATTGATGATTGATCACTAATAACTGATGTGGGGAACTTTAGATAGATACTTGGCTGACTTTAATCTGTAAGAAGATGGGCCTTTGAAATAAAATTGATTACTGATTTGCACAAATAAGTTCGGGAATGCTTGCTGTAATCTCTTCCACTCTTGACTATTATCAATTTGTAGTCAACGGGTCATGAATATTTTCTTTTCTCTCTCCCTTTAGTTTGAGGCAAATCCCAAGACTTTATTATGGACAATAACATTAGCTTCTGCTCATAACTACATTGGTTAAAGGTTTTAAATATTCAGTCAAAATTATTTTTTCTCATAGTTTGAATTATTTATTACATTAGCTATCTATTCCTCCCTATAATGTTTTCTCTATCTGATTTTATGAGGTTTTACCATTTAAGATATCTATCAAACACTGTAAACTTCTAACCACTCCTATAATTGAAGGACAAAAAAATAAAAGCATCCTCCAAGAATGTTTGAAACAACCTGGTCTTGGAAAGTAGGCCTGTTTAAGAGTATCATCTGCATTTCCAGATGTGGGCCAGATGAGCTCTTCTGAGACCATAGGCAGCAGGTGCACACAGGAGTCCACACACTGGAAAATCACTTAGAGTTACTAGATAGGAGGCTGGCTTGCAGGAGATTGTGTGGGACCTAATTTGAAACAAGTTCTTTAAAAGTATTCTTTTCCACAGCCTATCGGCTCCACCGGTCACAGATAGAGTCTCTCTTCAGTGATGGCTTCATTTCCCCGGCCTCTAACCAAACAGTCTTAGGGGAAGTGATTGTTTCCTTGAAGCTAGTGAAGGCAATTGCTCGCCTAGTTAAGCACCAGTGCCATTTTGTCCTAATTTGCTAAATTCAAGAGAAGTCCGACTTTGAAACTTATTTGGTGGGATCTGCAGAGCTGTAATGGTTTTGCACAGAGGCACCCATGTGAGAAGAATGGGTTAGTGCTGACTTTAGGGAGTCCTTGGAAACTCTGGCTAAACTTATCCTGATAAAAATTATATAAAAAAATAGACATGGATGACCACTCATGATCTGTGAACTAACTTCATTTATTGCCTAAGATTCTGGGGTTAAGAACACAACAGATCGTCCTAGTCAAATCAATGAACTTACCGGTGTCATCATCAAAATCTGACAGGACTGATTCAATTCCATCCTCACTGCTCGCCGACTGCTCCTGAAGCCTTCGTGGCAAGCTGGCAAGTCGCCCACTTAGGAATATTGGCTTTAAGGGCATCTTGTAGATCTTGGCCAATAACTAAATAAGAAGACCACACCAGACAGTGCACTTATATATTGCGAAACTCTCAGGGTTAGAGAACAGCAAGATTATGAATCACTAGTAAAGGGGACTCAACTAGAAGGATTCCAAAAGAATAAAAATTCATGTGACTTGCATTCAAAAGTTGACATGAGCAGTTCTATCAAGAGACAACAAAACAGTGGCTGATTTTTCAACATCTGAATTTTATACATTTTTATAAACTCACTAAGATCACTGTGAACATGTTAAGTATTTTTGTCTGTGGGGGACCCCAGAGAAGAGTCCATAGGAAAATGGGCACCAGACTCTGGCTTCCCCTTCCCATGACCCAACCTCCCAGGAAGCAGAAAAGCAAGAGAAACCTGGGAGATGGAGAGGTCTGAGGTCAAGGTGGAGGAGACAAAAGTCTCTCTTGTAGGCCTCAGCTAAAGACATTTGCTGATGTTTCATGAATATGCTCTGAGGCAGACGTGGGACTTGGAGCTGTGTTTGGGCCTCCCCAGTACCTGAGAACAACGTCTGAGGTAATCCAAAGCAGGCAGGCACAGGTCTGTGGATGTAGCTCCCACTCCAGGGACACAGTCTCCAATCTCTTTACAGTCTACCTCCCCTAGGGCAGTATGGGGACAGAGACAAAGTTACCCATGTTCTCCAGTCATAACAGAACACCTGCTCACTCACATCTTACCCAAGTAAATATATATAGAAGGGAAAAAAAGGGAACAATTACAGCAGCTCATGTAACCCTGACAAGATTCCTCTCCATGAATTTTCTCCCTATGAGGAACATTTCGTCCGTTCTGGTCCAGTACTTGTGGTGGCTGAGAAAATATTTCTGAGCGCCAGCACATTAATTCACCTCTCTGCTGGATGATGTGACTTCTGAGGCTCTGGTGACAGAGTCCCAGAGGCAGGCCTTAGCAAGGGTGAAATGAGGCTCTTAGCCTCCCTCTTTGGATTTTATCTGCTGCCAGCATGAGGTACTGAAGGATGATAGTAAATGAAGAGCCCAGAAAGAGTAAACATATGGGGTTTGCAGACATCGGTAACTTAATTGGAATTAAATTAGTTTCTTTTCATATAGTTGCAGAGGTTTAGCCCATCTCTGGAAACAATTTTCTATAGGTAAATAAGTGAGAATGATAATTTTTATTCTCAGTGCCATGAATCTATTTCTATACTTCTAATAAAATTATTCCACAGCTCTGTAATTATAGCTAATTGTCTGCAATTGTAACAGCAAGCACCCTTCCCTATGGGTAAACAGACATAATTACTAGGCATTAGTTAAAATTCAGAAGCAATGAGGCATGCTTCTACATAGAAGAAATAAAGGAAGTCACATTCTGGATTAGGGTTGGCAAACTTTTTGTAAGGGGCCGGAGAGCAAGTACTTAAGGCTCTGTAGGTCACCCTGTCTGGACTGCAACTTCATTCCTGTTGCTGTAGCACAAAGGTGGAATGGAATTGTTTTAAAGAAAATCTGTTAGTGAGTGAGATTTCAGTTGTAAGTTTGCCAGCTCCTGGTTTACATTCATACACCTTACAACTGAGAACAGAGGCCAGGGCGAATTTATGCTGTATAAAGCAGCTGGAAACTAACAACAGCATCATTTCCTGTTCTCTAGATTATAGCAGGTGTTACCTTTTTTGTGTTGTATATCCAAGTATATATTGGCCGTCTGGAACCCAGTGGTACACAGGAAGCGTAGCTGTATGGGATGCCCTGTCTTTCCCATGGAACCCCAAGCCTTACACCTTGACCCTCTACTTCATAGATCACACACAAAAAAGAGAACCCCTCTTTTCAAAATATCTTCCATGTGCATATTAATAATCTGGCATCTCTACATTCAGCCCCTAACTTTTTTCTCTAAGATAAAGTCTCAGATTTCTAGCGTGCTGTTAGGCACCTTTACCTGAGTATTTCACAGACACTCGATGTGCCTAACGGTCCAAGGAAAATTCTTTACCTTTTCTTCTTTGCTATGGTCTAAGCATGTGTGCCGACATGACATAAAAACATGAGTGGAAAATTGCAGAGATAAGACATTCCTAAGTTTTAAACGACATGTTTTTGTCAGCAACAAGATGGAATGTCACTCCTGCTCTATTCCATCTGGAATGTGTTCTGCATCCAGGCTGGATATGGTACCTACCTATTGTTACTTTGAAGCCACTTGGGTTCCTAGACTGCCTGATATGATATCCATGTATTGTAATCATTTAAAAAAACTTTTTACTATTTATTTTTATTTTTATGTGTGTGAGTGTTCTGCCTGTAATGCATGCCTGCACACCTCTTGCATGCCTGGTGCTCAAGGAAGCCAGAAGAGGGCATTATAGCCCCTGAACTGGAGTTACAGATGGCTACGAGCTGCCACGTGGATGTTGGGATTTGAACCCAGGTCCTCTGTAAGAGCAACCAGTACTCTTTAACTGCTGAGCCATCTCTCCAGCCTTTATCATTAGTTTTTGTTAGTCTAGTATAATACCTACTTCATAAATTAGTTATTGGTATTTATATATAGTAAAAATAGAGAATTCACAGCCTTGGTACTATGAGTGGTTTTAGGAACCCACTGGTGGTCTTAGAACGTATCCCTGTAGAGGGCAACTGTATGTAACAGAACAGGGTAAGGCTTGGCTACAGTTCAGACTAGTTGCAGGTAAATCCTGTGCTTTCATTTTGTTCTTACTCCAAGAATAAGGGTGACACAATGTAACACCTTCTTTGTGTCCAGTTTCTTTTATAAATCTTTCATAAAGGAATGATCAAGGTATCAATTGTCTATTGAGAAGATATAAAACATCAACTTTCTATTTGCTTTATTTCCAAGCTTCTCAGACTCCATGTCCAGGAGCTCTCTGTGTAAACCTCTCAGGAATGTAAATGTCTCCTAAACTTGTGGTTTAACCCCCCACCCCTTCTCTCCATCTCACCCTCATGAATCTGTGCTCTGTAAAACCCAGCTCCAGCAGGTCATGCTGTATACAAGACTTCACACTATTAAATGTTACTAACTTAGGCATATAACCACTTAGATGGTCCCTAAAATACACCAGGACTTCAAGAAGGGAGCTGTTGACTCATCCAAAGCACACGTTAGAATTACGAAGACTAGAGGAGGCATTTTTAAGCTTACTTTCCGACTGCTAACTCTGACGCCGAAGGGAAAGGTTTCCTACACAAGGTCAATTACTGAAGAGTATATGGAATATCCTAATAGATGTATAGGTTGAGAACGGATTGTATCACAAGATATTTTATAGACACAGTGAAAAAATCAACTTCAGACAAACCCGAGTTCAGTAAGCCTCTGAACCCATGTGCTCACAATCCCAGGATGCATGCTTGTTCCAGCACCCTGTCTCCAGGGATGTCCCCAGAAAGCCACGTTGAAAGGGTCTAAGTGACAGTGTCATTAAAGGAAGGTTTCACTTACCCAGTCCTTTGACAAACTTCATAAGGCACATGATGTAACTAGTGGCTGCGTTCGCGAAGACCTGGATATTGTCGGTGTTGAGGAAGGCTTCGAACACATCAAACACGGGCGCCTGGCCTTTTCCTGAGGGAGGAGGAAGCAGATAGAATCGTAACAAAGGGAGGTTTTAACCCTTCATGGTACTTACACTTCCAGTACCTCCTAGGTAGTCCTAGAAAAGATCCACTGGAGAAATGCTGGACCTTTTTGACAGAATGGCTAGCACGTCTTGCAGCTTCACCTAAATGGGAGCTACAGGAAGGCTGGGAAGAAGGCTGGGTGGGTAATGGAGGGTAGGGCTGGAGGAACATAGGCCTGGAGCAATGTGTGGGTCTAAATAGTAAACACGGGGCTTCTGGAATGTTGCAGCACAGAAAATGGTAGAATACCCACAGACAAGGACTATTTAGACAAGCCTCTGGTAAAATACATTTATTCATCCATTCCTGTGCAGGAGTCACAGAGGCCTGAGCCTGCTTGCCTTGGAAAATCATGCTTGCAAGGTTGTCAATCAGGTAGCTCCTGACTGACATCCAGGAATTTGATTCTCAGACTGTCCCTGGGCAAGTTATCTCTTAAGATGGTTCACTATCCTAGGCTGTCAAAAAGTTTGGTTTATACTGAACATGTGGGATTTGGTATACGCCAGGCACAATGTGTCCATGGGAACAGTTTCCAGCTTGGTCTTTGACTGGCTTTATGTTGCTGATACTTCTACTGCTAAGGGAGGAGTTCTCTGTGTGATGTTCCAAGGGAAGGCCAGAATGTAAGGGAACCTATGGGATCCTTCCAGATTCTCTGTCTTTTTACCTTACAGACTGGCTGTGTACTTACTATACTAACACAGTGAAACTTAGTCATGAGCCATGGAATAAACCAAGCCATGCAGTGAATCTTATGGCAACTGTATGCTCTGTCCCATGAGTCCTTCTGCTGTGTTTCTGAATGTCAGGGTGGCCTTGGGGATCACTGACACAATCACATCACTGACACTGGACTCTGGGCATGCCAATCTATTTCTAGCTAGATCCAAACTGCCTAATTATGATTCTCCCGGATTATACTTTTCTGTTTTCTTACTTGAAAATAGATACAGGCTTAGTATACCTTCTCCTAAATGCTGGGGACCAGATGTGTTTAAGAATTTGGAGTTTTTCAGCGTTTAAAATATTTGCTGGAATTGACTGAGACTCTGAAATCCAATTTATTTTGGATTTGGGGGGCATTTCAGATTTTCAGATGTTCAAGTTGTGACATTTCCCTCTGTGGTCTCAGGAAGTAACTCTACACAGCAATACAGAGTGGACCAAAAGACCTCTCGGCTGGAGCAGCAGGACCTGATGAGCTCAGAGTTCTGGACCAGCTGGCAGCCATCCAACCCCAAGTCTGAGCTGCATGCTACTTCCTGCCAACAAAACATGGCTGGCAGAATGGCTTTCCTCCTCTTCTTCTGATAACCTGAGACTTGGCATAAGGAATGAAGGTGCCAGAGCAAGAATCACCCAACTGTTCTTACCCATGGAGTAGTCCCCAACCAGGTACTCCTTCACCTCCGACTTGTTCCCACTGTGCACTGTCTCCAGAGCACTGAACAGGGGTCTCCAGCCTGACTGGATCTGCGTGGAGCACACCTCAACCAGCTCCCCGATGGAGGTGACCACCTGCACAGGTGAAGGGGAACTGATTAATTAACACAAGTAGAACTTGTAGGGAAGGTGGTGTATTTCCCCCCCCCCCC
>CABHPP010017356.1:0-16992 GCA_902168425.1 Peromyscus attwateri | reverse complement strand
CTTTTAATTCTTTTATATAATGTGCTGTGTATAAAATATTTTTTTCTTATGTGTGTATCCATGTGAGGAGGCATTTAGTCAAGATCAGATATTGTCCTTTATTGCTCTCTACCTTATTCAGGGTCTCTCATGAATCTGGAGCTTAGTGTTTCGCCTAGACTGGATATCCTGCAAGCCACACAGCACTGGGATTACAGGTGCATGCCACCATGTTTGGCTTTTATGTGGGTGCTGGGATTTGAACTCAGTTCCTTATGTTTGCACACCAAGCACTTTACCCATTGAACCAATTTTCTAGGCCTATTTTTTTTAAGAAAAGAAGACAAGATTAAACCAAGGTACTACTAAAATTAAAGCTGAGTGGAAAAGGTGGGACACAAAATGAAAAAAAAAAGATTTGACAGACTCCGCAAGCTCCGATTGGATCAAGAGATGAGTCTTTGTTCTCCTAGCTGATCATCCCAGCCTCTAGGCTTTAGGCCCAGGGTCAGAACCTGTGCCCCCATACCTGTACCCATTGCAACCCCAGTTGCAGGCCAGAAGGCAGGACTCCTGCAGGGAGGCTGGGCTACCACCATCCTCCCCGGGACCCTGTAACCTGCAAGCACCATCTCACCCCCCAAACCCACCCATCCTCCAAGACTGCAACTGCTTCCTGAAACAAAGACTCTGCCAGCTCTGATTAGGCCAAGAGGTGAGTCTTTGTTCTCTTAGCCCATCACACTAGTCTCTAGGCTTTAAGCCCAGGGACACAACGGGCATCCCCATATCTCCACCCATTGCAGACCAGCAGGCAGAACTTCTGCAGGCAGGGCTGTCTACCACTCCCCCAACAAACCCTGTAACCTACAAGCCCCTCCCCATCCCAAAATCTACCCACCCTCCAAGACCACAACTGCTCCCTAAGACACAGTCTCCACCAGCTCCAATCAGATTGATTACACCAAGAGCTCCAATTGGACCAAGAGCTCCAATTGGACAAAGACTGATGATTGGACCAAAAGAGGCTCCCTCAGACACAGACACCATTTGCATTCATTGGAGGAAGAGATGGGAAGGTGCCAGTGCAAGAATACATTCAACAACAGGAAGAGCAATATGGCACCACCAGAACCTAGTGGTACTATATCAGCAAGACCTGAACATCCCAATGTAGAAGAAGCAGAAGAAATCAATCTTAAATATGACTTTAAGAAGATGATAAAGGCCTTTAAAGAGGAAATGAAAAATTCCCTTAAAGAAATTGAGGAAAAGACAAACAAAAATTAGAAGAAATCAATAAACCCTTAAAGAAAGCCAAGAAAACCATGAAAAAGCAATTAAACATGAGAAGGAATTCAAGAACTGAAAATTGAAATACAAACAATGAAGAAGACACAAACTGAGGGAATGCTGGAAATAGAAAATCTGAGTAAATGAACAGGAACTACGGATGCAAGCATAACCAACAGAATGCAAGAGATGGAAGAGAGAATATCTAGCATTAAAGATACAATAGAGGAAATAGATTCATCAGTAAAAGAAAACACCAAAGCCGAAAATGCCATAAAAGAAAACATCCAGGAAATCTGGGACACCATGAAAAGTCAAAACCTAAGAATAATAGGGATAGAAGAAGGAGGATACCAACTCAAAGGCACAGAAAATATATTCAACAAAATCATAGAAGAAAACTTTCCCAACCTAAAGAAGGACATGCCTATGAAGGTATAAGAAACTTACAGAACACCAAATAGACTAGACCCACAAAAAAAGCCCCCTTGTCACATAATAATTAAACCACTAAATATACAGAATAAAGAAAGAATATTAAGAGCAGCAAAGGGAAAAGGCCAAGTGACTTATAAAGGCAGACTCATCAGAATAACACCTGACTTCTCAATGGAGACTTTGAAAGCCAGAAGGACCTGGACAGATGTAATGTAGACACTAAGAGACCACAGATGCCAGCCCAGACTACTATACCCAGCAAAACTTTCAATCACCATAGATGGAGTGAACAAGACATTCAAAGACAAAGCCAGATTTAAACAATATCTATCCACAAATCCATACCTACAGAAAGGACTAGAAGGAAAACTCCAACCTAAGGAAGTCAGATGCACCCATGAACAAACAGGAAATAGATAAACCCACAGCAGCAAATACCAAGAAGGGAAATGCACACACACTACCACCAAAAGATAGCAGGAATTAACAATCATTGTTCATTAATATCCCTTAATATCAGTGAACTCAATTCACCTATTAAAAGACACAGGTAACAGAGTGGATATGAAATCAGGATCCATCCTTCTGCTGTATACAAGAAACACACCTCAACTTCAAAGACAAAAACTACCTCAGAGTAGAAGACTGGGAAAAGACTTTCCAATCAAATGGACTTAATAATCAAGCTGGTGTAGCTATCCTAATATCTAACATAATAGGCTTCAATCTAAAGTCAATCGAAAGAGATCAGGAAGGATATTATGTATTCATCACAGGGAAAAACCACCAATACTTCCATTCTGAACATTTATGCCCCAAATACAAGGGCACCCATGTATGTAAAAGAAACATTACTAAAGCTTAAACCATACATCAAACCCCACACATTAATAGTGGGAAACTTCAACACCCCACTCTCACCACTGGATAGATCTGCCAGACTGAAACTTAACAGAGAAATAAGGGATCTTACATATGTTATGACTCAAATGGACTTAATAGATATCCACAGAACATTCCAGACAAACACAAAACAATATACTTTCTTCTCAGCACCCCATGGAACCTTCTGTGAAACTGACCACATACTTGGTCACAAAGCAAATCTCAACAGATACAAAGAAAATTTTATCAGTCTATCATGGCTTAAAGTTATATTTCAACAACAATAAATATTACAGAAAACCTACAATCCCATGTAAACTGAATAATGCTCAATTGAATCACCAATGGGTCAAGGAAGAAAGAAAGAAATTAAAAACTTCCTAGAATTCAATGAAAATGAATGTACTACATACCCAAACTTACGGGACACTATGAAAGCAGTGTTAAGAGGAAAATTCATAGCACCAAATTCCCACAAAAGAAAGTTGGAGAAATCTCACACTAGTGACTTAGAACACACCTACAGTCTCTAAAACAAAAAGAAACAAAATCACCCAGGATGAATAGACGCCAAGAAATAATCAAATTGAGAGCTGAAATCAATAAAATAGAAACAAAGAGAACAACACAAAAAAATCAGTGAAACAAAGAATTGGTTCTTTGAGAAAGCAAACAAGATAGATTATCCAAACTAACTAAAAGGCAGAGAAAGAACATCTAAATTAACAAAATCAGAAATGAAAAGGGAGACATAACAACAGACAATGAGGAAATACAGAGAATCATCAGGTCATACTTCAAAAACCTGTACTCCACAAAATTGAAAAATTTCAAAGAAATGGAAAATTTTCTGGGTAGGTACCACATACTAAAATTAAATCAAGACCAGATAAAGATCAAGACCTATAACACCTAAGGAAATAGAAACTGTCGTTAAAAGTCCCCCCTCCAAAAAAAGCCGAGGACCAGATGATTTCAGTGAACAATTCTACCAGAATTTCAAAGAAGAGCTAATTCCAATACTCTTCAAATGGTTCCACACAATAGAAACAAAAGGAACATTACCAAATTCTTTTTTTGAGGCTATAGTTACCCTGATACCCAAACCACACAAAGATGCAACAAAGAAAGAGAATTATAGACCAATCTCCCTCATGAACATTGATGCAAAAAATACTCAATAAAGTACTGGCAAACTGAACCCAAAAACATATCAAAGAAATTATCCACCATGGTCAAGCAGGCTTCATAACAGAGATGCAAGGATGATTCAACATATGAAAATCTGTCAATATAAAACACCATATAAACAAAATGAAGGAAAAAAAAACACATGATCATCTCATTAGATGCTGAAAAAGCCTTTGACAAAATCTAACACCCCTTCATGATAAAAGTCCTAGAGAGATCAGGAATACAAGGAACATACCTAAACATAATAAAGGCAATGTACAGCAAGTCAACAGCCAACATCAAGTTAAATGGAGAGAAACTCAAAGCGATTCTACTAAAATCAGGAACAAGACAAGGCTGTCCACTCTCCCTGTATCTATTCAATATAGTATTTGAAGTCCTAGCTGGAACAATAAGACAACAAGAGATCAAGGAGACACAAAGTGGATAGGAAGAAGT
Source organism: Peromyscus attwateri (assembly GCA_902168425.1). Classification (NCBI taxonomy): domain Eukaryota; kingdom Metazoa; phylum Chordata; class Mammalia; order Rodentia; family Cricetidae; genus Peromyscus; species Peromyscus attwateri. Next base: position 12,765 of record CABHPP010017356.1, on the reverse strand, counting down.
CTAACTTTTGCTATTTTCAGACAATATGATAGTATACACAAGTGACCCCAAAAATTCTGCAAGGAAACTCCTACAGCTGATAAACACCTTCAGTAATGCAGCACGATACAAGCTTAACTAAAAAAAAAAAAAATTCAGTAGCTCTCCTATATACAACCAATAAACTGGCTGAGAAAGAAATCAGAGAAACATCACCCTTAACAATACCCACAAATAATATAAAATACCTTGGGGTAACTCTAACTAAGCAAATAAAGGACCTGTATGACAAGAACTTTAAGTCTCTGAAGAAAGAAATTGAAGAAAATATCAGAAAATGGAAAGATCTCCAATACTCATGGATAGGTAGGGCTTAACAGAGTGAAAAATGGCGATCTTACTAAAAGCATTCTACAGATCCAATGCAATCCCCATCAAAATCCCAACAAAATTCTTCACAGACCTGGAAAGAACAATACTCAAGTTCATATAGGAAAACAAAAAACCAGGATAGTGTTGGAGCCCATTTTAGGTTTCCTAGTGGTTTACCCAGTAGGTCTGCATAGAGAGGATGATTGGACCACCAGCCTGAGGGCAGGTGTCTGAGATGGTCTGCACTTGGCTGTGCTGGGGGGAGGTCTTTTGCTCCACCCCTTGGCATTCCTTTAAATACCCTAGTGCAGAGACAGTTGAGGCCTGATGGATTAGCATCCAGGCCCTCTCGAGGCTATGCTGTAGTTTTCTGTTTCTCTCCCCTCTATCCTTGTAACTAACATTTCCTGCTGCTCCTACTCAAGAATATTCTGGGGAAATGTGGTGGTGAAGGATGGTCCCCCACAGGATAGGTAAAACAATTCTGTACAATAAAGACACCTGTGGAGGCATCACCATCCCTGATCTCAAGCTTTATTATAGAGCTGTAGTAATAAAAACAGCTTGGTATTGGCTTAAAAACTGACATGTGGACCAAGAGAATAGAATTGAAGACCCTGACATTAACCCACACAACCTATGAATACCTGATTTTTGACAAAGAAGCTTAAACTGTACCATGGAAAAAGAAAGCATCTCCAACAAATGGTGCTGGCATAACTGGATGTCAACATGTAGAAGATTGCAAATAGATCCATATCTGTCACCATGCACAAACTCAAATCCAAGTGGATCAAAGACCTCAACATAAATCCAGTTACACTGAACCTGATAGTAGAGAAAGTAGGAAGTAGTCTTGAATGCATTGGCAGAGGTGACCACTTCCTAAATATAACACCAGTAGCACAGACACTGAGAGCAATGATTAATAAGTGGGACCTCCTTAAACTGCGAAGCTTCTGTAAGGCAAAGTACTTGATAAAGAATACAAAATGAAAACCTACAGGATGAGCAAAGATCATCACTAACCCTACATCTGACAGAGGGCTGATCTCCAAATTATGTAAATAAATCAGGGAAATGCAAATAAAAATGACTATGACATACCATCTTACACCTGTCATAATGGATAAGATAAAAAACACTAAAGACAGCTTATGGTGGAGAGGATGTGGCGCAAGGGGAACACTCCTACACTGTTGGTGGGAGTGCAAACTTGTACAGCCACTTTGGGTATCAGTATTTTGGTTTCTCAGAAAATTGGGAATCAATCTTCCTCAAGACCCAGCTATACCACTCTTGGGCATATATCCAAGGAATGCTCAATCATACCAAGGGCACATGCTCAACTATGTTTATAGCAGGCTCATTCATAATAGCCAGAACCTGGAAACAACCAAGATGCACCTCAACTGAAGAATGGATTAAGAAATGTGGTACATATACATAATGGAGTACTACTCAGCAGAGAAAAACAATGACATCATGAAATTTGCAGGCAAATGGATGGAACTAGAAAATATTATCCTGAGTGAGGTAACCCAGACTCAGAAAGACAAACATGGTATGTACTCACTCATAAGTGGATACTAGACGTAAAGCAAAGGATATGTTGTTAAATTCAGCATTTTGTTGAAAAAGTTTTAATCTAAGTTCATCAGGGAACTTGGTCTAAAATTTCCCTTTTTGTTGTTTCTTTATCTTCTATTTGTATCAGGGTAATACTAGCTTCAGAGAAAGAGAAGGAAAGTGTCCCTTCCTTTCCCATCTTATAGAACAGTTTGAGAAGCATTGGTGTTAGAATTTTTTGAAAGTGTAGAATTCACCAGTGACTCCATCTGGAGCTCGAGTTTTCTTAGTTGGGAAATTTTTAATTACTATTTCATCTCACTGCTTATCAACAACCTGTTAAAATTGTTTATCTCCTCTTTGTTTGGTTTTGCTAAGTAATATGAATCTGGGAATTAATCCACTTCTTTTAGATTTTCCTATTGAGCAGTTAAAAAAATGCTCTACAGACACTCCCATAGGACAATCTGAGAGAGGTGAATTCCCCAACTGATATTCTTCTCAGCCACGCCAATATTGTGTCAAACTGACAAGACCTAACTAGCACATCAATGTACCTCTGTATTCATTTCATGTGTGTTTAGAACAGTGATGTCCTCTTGATTGACACTCCCTGAATCTGAATGAAGTAAACCATCTTTGTCTTTCCTCACTAGTTTTGGTGTGGAATTTCTTTTATCAGATATTAGAACAGCAACACTGCATCATTCTAAATCCGTTGGCTTGGACACCATTTTACATTCTTTCACCCTAGGACAATGTCCATCTTTTGTGGTGAAGTGATTCTTGGAGGCAACAACCTGCTTTTTGATCCAAACTACTAGTCTTTTGATTAGGAAATGGAGACCATCAATATTCAGAATTACTGTTGAAAGTTATGTATTGATTCCTTCCTTTTTGTTGATTTTTCAGTGTTGGATTTGGGGTTTGTTTGCCCGTCTTTCTTGCTTAGTTTTATTCTAACCTGGCTTATTCATTCCTCTGGCTTGCTTCATGCTGGAATTGATGTTCTCTTCAGTCCATAGAATTCCTTCAAGTAGCTTCTATAGAGATGCCTTAGTCCTCACAAATTTCTATTTTGCCTATTTTCATCATAGAAAGTTCTTATTTCTACATCAGTTAAGACAGATCTCTTTGCTAGGGATAGTATTCTGAATTGACAGTTGTTACTGTTGAATCCTTGAAGTACATCATTCTAAGCTTAACCTTCAGATGAGTAATTTGTGTTATTCTGATGACCCCTGCCTATATAAGAGCTATTTCTTGATGTTTCAAAAACTTGATGTTTCTTGCCATTTTCAATATACTTCCTTTATTCTGTGTATTTGGTGTGTTAGTTATGATGAGAGTTCTTTTCTGTCCTTGTCTGTTTGGAGTCCTAAATGACTCCTGTATCTGGACTGGCATCTCTTTTCCTAACTCTGGGAAATTTTCTGTTATGATTCATTTGAAAATGTTTTCTATGCATTTAGAGCAAAATTCTTCTGCTTCTTCCATGTCTTTAACCCATAAATTTGGCCTTTGGGGGTTGTATCCCCAAATATCCCATATATTTTGCAATGTGTACTAGTACCTTCTTAATTTATCTCTGACCTTGATTTGTTCCAGTTCTTGCACCTGGTCTTTAAGTTCAGGAATTCTTTCCTTACCTTGGTCCCTTCTAATACTGAGAGTTTCCACAGAATTATTTGACTTTCTTGTAGCCAAATTTCTAAGCGGTCTTATTAAATAAAAAACATGGAGCCAAATATAGGGGTGAAAGCCTTAGAGATTAGGGAAATAGTGAGAGCCACCAACCTTACCTCACCAATTCCTCAGCTGATCCTGCTCCTCAAACTGGAAGCCCCTGTGTCCTCATCCAAATGGATCTCAGCTGAACTGCTGCTAGAAGCCTAAAAACTTAACAAGGCCCTAGTACCTGGTTCTCACACCTTATATACCTTTCTGCTTCCTGCCATTACTTCCTGGGATTAAAGGCTTGTGTCACCATGCCTGGCTATTTCCAATGTGGCTTTGAACTCACAGAGATCCAGACAGATCTCTGCCTCCTGAATGCTAAGATTAAAGGCATGTGCTACCACTGCCTAAACCTATGTGTAATATAGTGACTGTTCTCTGACTCCCAGATATGTTTATTGGGGTACACAATATACCAACCACACTTTCTAGTTTTTGTTTAGTTTGCTTGTTTTTTTTTTTTTTTCTTTTTTTGTGTGTGTGTGTGTGTGTGTGTGTGTGTGTGTGTGTGTGTGTATGTGTGTGTTTCATCATTTTGAGTATTTAGATTGGTTTTTCTTCAATTACTTCTGTCTCTTTGTTAAACTCCTCTTTCATTTCATCCATTGCTCTCCTTATTTCATTCAGCTGTTTACATCTTTGAACACATTTGTAATAATTCTTTTGAGCTCACTGTCTGGGATTTCATCTAACTCACTCTCACTAAATGCCACTGCTGTGGGAATAATAATACTGTGAAGGAGTTCTAAGTCTTGGATTTTGTTTCTTATGTCACCATATTGGGAGTTATATATGTGGTGTCACTTCTTTTCTTGGATCCTTTTTTATCATCTATGCTCATTCTGATGAAGTATCGGCAGTGTCCAGCGGGACATGGATGTGTAATTGTTGAGTGTGTACTTCAGATAATAATCCCTCAGGCAGGAGGTCTGTGTCCTTGTGTAAGCTCTATAATACTCCCCAAGTAGGATATTAACTGGGAGAACAACTGCAGCTGTTTGAAACTAACACTATGCAGATGTCACCCAGCTAATCATAACAGTGGCCCCTTAGAATTCAGACTGTTGAGAGGACAGAAGGATACTATGGAGTATATTGGGACTATAGTCAATAAGATTAGGACTGGGGGGAGGAGGACAGATAGAAATAAGGATTAAGTATTAAATGAACTTTGAAAAGAAAGGGTGGGTAAAGGTGGACTTTGAAAAAATAGGGTGGGTAAAGTTGGGTTTTGAAAAGATAGGATGGGTAAAGGTGGACTTTGAAAAGATAAAGTGGGTAAAGGTGGACTTTGAAAAGATAGTGTGGCTAAGTGTCCTACTTTGCTATCTGTTTATGTGATAAACACTGTGACTATGGTTGCTTACATGGCAGTGCACCCCTCATAGCCTCAAATGTTTGAATAATTGGTCCCCAGTTGGTGGAAATGTTTGGAAGGATTAGGATATTCAGCTTTACTGGAGGAGGTGTGTTACTGTGTTACTGAAACTTCAAAGCCCATCTCATTCATTCTCAGGTAGCTCTCTCTACCTCATGCTTGTGGGTCAAGTTGTAAGCTCTCAGTTACTGCTCCAGCACAATGCATCCCTGCTGCCATGCTCCCCACCATGGTAGTCATGGACACACCCTCTGAAACTGTAAGTTCCAAATAATTTCTTTTTTCAACTCACAAAAGAAAACACATTGAAATAACATCAAATCTCTAATCAGCAACCCTAAGTGACAGGGAAATGTGGGGTGGTGAATTTCAAGCCCTAAATGTAAGTGATTGTCAGTTAATACCACTATATCCACAAAGCTATCTTTTAAAATTGACAAAAACTTAAGAACATTTTAAGACAAGCATACTTTCGGACTACCAATCTAGTACTGCAGAACGTACCTAAATGAATGCTGTACAGAGGGGAAGAAAAGGACATGATATGTCAGCCGTGACGGCACAAGGAAGAAACCAATTCCATTACAGGAGCAGATGAACAAGAGAGACTTTCAGAGGAATACATCACGTCCAGTACAGTGAACCAGCAAACAAAGTCGGGTGGCAGGGTTCCTCTAACCAATTAGGATAATAACCAAAATTGCAGAATTTAGCAGAATTCTCTCAATGGTTATCTTAAATGTAAATGACCTCAATTCATCAGTAACAGGATTAAGATGAAGTGACTGGATTAAAAAACAAGATCCAACTGTCTTCCAGTATCCAAGAAACACCTCAGTAACAAAGACACCTGCAGACAGACTGTTAATTACACATCCATGTTTACTGATGCACCAATATCACCCAAGACATATTAGATTCTGTAAACTTCCATGTTTTAAATGTTCCATAAAAGTACAAACACTAAATGGTCAGTGTGGTGATATTTTGTGTACCCTAATAAAGCTTGCCTGAGAATCAGAAGACAGACCCAGCCACTAGATTAGACATAGAAGCCAGACAGTGGTAGCACACACCCTTAATCCTATCATTTGTGAGGCAGAGATCTATCTGGATCTCTGTGAGTTCAAGACCACACTGGAAACAGAGCCAGGCAGTGGTGGCACACACCTTTAATCACAGTGCTGGGAAGCACACGCCTTTAATCCCAGGAAGTGATGGCTGGGCGGAGAAAGGTATATAAGGCGTGAGGAAACAGGAACTAAGGCAGTTCAGCTGAGACCTTTTTGGGTGAGGACTCAGAGGATTTCAGTCAAAGGATTTATGGAGTTGGTGAGGTAGTAGGAGGTGGGTGTGGCTTGCTCTGCTTCTCTGGTCTTTCAACCTTCACCCTGATATCTGGCTTTGGGGTTTTTATTATAAGACCATCTAAGATTCAAACAACAGGTCAGTTTTCTTCTAACAAATAACATGAGATATGAATACTCACACTGTCTCACCTGGGTATAAGCAAAAGCCCTGAAGAGATGCACAAAGCGGCTGACTGAGGGCTCTAAAGAAGGTAACAGTGGAGTGTTCACCCCAAATAGGACATCTATATCATACCTCCTTATCTTTGGGTTTCTCTTGCTGTGAAGAGACACCATGACCATGGCAACTCTTATAAAGGAAAACATTTAAATGGAGTGGCTTACATTTTCAGAGGTTTAGTCCATTATCACCATGGTGGGACATGGAGGTGTGAGGCAGACATGGTGCTGGAGAAGCTGAGAGTTCTACATCTTGATGTGCAGACAAGAAGTGGTCTGTGTCACTGGGTGTAGCTTGAGCATATGAGATCTCAAAGCCTGCACCCCACCCCCAGTGACACACTTCCTCCTAGGCCACAGCTCCTAACAGTGCCACTCCTTTTGAGCTTATTAGGATCAATTACATTCAAACCACCATAACCCTCCATTCACATGGCTCAGGGAGCACCCCAAAGAAGATCCAGAATAATTGTCAGAGCCAGAGACCAGGGAAGCTGTGAAATAGCATCTTCTGGACATGGCAGGGTGGTGTCCTCATAAACTCACAACAACTATGGTTGCTGGTAAAAACAAAACAAAACAAAAAACCTTGGACAAAATCAAGTTATCAACATGCCAGCATGGAAAGGGAAAAAGTTATAGGCTAAGGGGTCATAGGCAGTTGATGGATGCTGAGGAAGGGAGAGTCAGTTTTCTCCAGTGGAGTGGCCCATGGTAGTCACCCATGTTCCAATGAATGATACCTTCACCCTTAAGCATATGGGCAGCAGTAGTTTGACTTAGTGTGCTATTGTCTCACCAACATGAATGCTCAGACATGAGCTGAGAAAGGATGACCAAGGAACATGCCAAACATGACAAAGAAGAGCCCATGAGGACCTAATCCTACACAAAGAATTATAGGTCACTGAAGAAAGTTGAAAATAGGAGAGGGGGTCTACTGGTTATCCAGTGCCAAGTGGTCAGCCCTGAATACATATATGCAAGTAACATTATACAGGCTGAAGAGGTTATGTTTAGGAATATATATATAGACATATATGTACATATATGTGCATATATTCGTGGAATAACAATGAATGAAACAAGAGGCCATGAATTTGGAGAAGAGTGTAGAGTGATATATGGGAGGGTATAAAGGAGGAAAGGAAAGGAAGAAATGTAGTAATTAAATTATAAATTATAACCCCCCCCCAAAGAAAAGACCTATACTCAGGTGTTCATACCCACATACATACACAGATATGTAATTTTAAAATAATAAAATAAATCTTCTTTCAAAGGTCTGGAGAGAAGGCTCAACAGTTAAGAGCACACACTTCTCTTCCAGAAGGCTTGAATTCAGGTCTCAACACCCACACTGGGTGGCTCACAACTACCCAAAGCTCCACTCCAGAAGTTTCCAAAGTCACTACACTCACCAGGCATCCGCACTTGCTTGCACACACACTCACACATGCACACATACACACATACACACACACAGTGCATAAGGCACTTGCCATGCATATATGAGAATCAGAACTCAATTTGCAGAACTCACATAAATGTGCAGTGGATGTGGCAGCCACCTTGTAATCCTACACTCAGAAGCAGAGACAGTAGAACCATGGAGCAAGATGGCTAGGTAGACTACCTCGATCTGCAAAAGCTGGATACTACTGAGAGATCTTCATGAAAACGGTAGAAAGAAATTGTGGAAGAGACCCAACATTACTGTGACATGCTACACACATGTGAAGATGCAGACCACAGATATATAAACATTATAAATATGAAATAAGACTCAGAAAGCAAATAAAATTCACAAGTCTTAGGAAGTTCAGAAACTTAAAAGATTCATGATCCTTTTCTCAAAGTTGTATAACCAGTTATATAAGCATTCTGGATTGGGGCAGGGGATTTTCGACCCACTTAGCTGTTTACAAATCATGCAGGGGACTCCATGGCTGCAGCTGTGGTAAATCGTTGCCATTCTCAGGTGTACCTTTCAGTGATAAGTGACCATTGAGTGGTCAATTCTCCTATAAGTGACCCTCACCCTAATAAACTCAGTTATTCATAAAGGTAGACTTGGAAGAAGTCTTTTCTTTGGTCTGTCATGGTTGCACAGCTGGGGTGAGTGGACATTCATTTGTGTCTCCCCAGGCAGAATCATACAACACAATTGCAGTCTTGAATTGGGGGACCATAAGAACCAAAGATGAGCTAAGGAAGATGGGTTGCCTTGTCTTTACAATGAGTGCTGACATATGGAAGTGAGGCTGCCCATGTGTTCAGCCTCCTCAATCACAGACACATCTGAATAGAAACTAGACACAAAAGGGTAGATCTCGAGTTGTTGGTACAGAGAATCCTATGCATTGTCTGTAGTGGTGTGTACATGCAGCCTAACTGGGGATGGGTAATATCCTAAGATGGTGGGTGCAGTCTTAAAATGGGGATTTGCATGCATAATACCTGAAGGTGAAGGTCCTGGATTGCCCAGTGCATTATCAGAAGAGGAGTGTATGTAAAACCCAAAGCAAGTGGAGTTCCAGCTTGCTAAACTATCCTCATGCACTTGCCTGCCTGAAGGGGATGATAGAGGGCAATAATGAGCTCTAATAAAACATTAAGAAACTCACAGGCTCATTAACAAAAATGGAATCTCTTCTTTAGTTTGTCATTAATGCACTATTGGGGATAAATAGACATTTCTTCATCCCTTCCCAGGAAAAGTCATACAGGAGTAAAGATGTTTGGGCATAAGTAGCCATTGTCACAATACTCGGTTCAGTGTTAACAGGCCCCAAGAAGTAATTTGTACATTGTCTTAGTTTGTTTCTCTGTTCATGTGATTAAATGCTAACCAAGTGCCATGTGAGGGGGAGAGGATTTGACTGTCAGGTTACAGTCCACCATCAAGGGAAGCCAAAGCAGGAACTGAACTAGACTGGGAAGGAACACTGATTACTGACTGGCTCTCCAGGGCTTGCTCAAACTGTTTTCTTATACAACTCAGAACCAGATTCCTAGGGTTGGCTCTCATCACAGTGGGCTGGGTCTTCCTATATCATTTATCAATCAAGAAAATGCACCACAGACATTCCAACAAGCCAATCTGATGGAAGGAATTCCTCAACTGAAAGTCCCTCTTCCAAGTGAGGCACTGTGACTCACGCCTCTAATCCCAGCACTCTGGTATTTCCCTATTCCCAGGTATGTCTAGGTTTGTGTCAAGTTAATAAAACCTAACATATCAAACAAAGGTAAAATCCCTCACAATCATGTTTTAAATAAGAACAAGAAAACATTTTTCGTGCACTTTCCTCTAAAAGTCCATATAAGATCAGCATATGAGTACACATGAATGGCCATGAAGCATGGAAGTGATAAAATGTCTAGTCAGGTGTACTGGAGTCTTATGTTTGTGACACCAGTGTAGCCTCCCGGGAAAAGATACCATCATATGGACTAGATTATTCAAGTTCGCTGTATATCTACCAAATCGACCTTGTTCCATTTTCAAACATTCTTCTAGTATTGACAATCTGAGAACAACTGAGAAGGATTTATCCCTCATTTTTGTTGTTGTTGTTGTTGGTGGTGGTGTTTGGCTGGTTGGTTGGTTGTTTTGTCTGTTTGTTTTAGTTTTCTTGCAGAAAAGAACAGTACATTTCAGGACAAAAGGAAAGCAAAATTCTTATAAAACTCTTCTGGCAGTGGGGTGATAAGGACTTTATGTGCAATGTATTGAGCTTTTGAAGACTCATAACAATTCAATGCTGACTGTTCTCCCTCAGCAGCCCTTGTAAAGGGCCCATAGGAACCCACAGCAGCACTCCATTCTAGGGCAGATGTGTTTAGAGCTGCAGTGGAGTGGCAGTTCTGTGCTCAGCATCTGTGGCAACTAGGACTTGAGGTTTATATTCATTCTAAATGCTCAGGAGAGCAGATCACAAATACATATGTACACACATGTTTGTGACTCTGAGATATGACTCAGTAGCTCATTTCAGAAGAAGGGATGTGACAATAACTTTATCCCTATGGAACAGAGTATAGGACTGGCATGGCTCTAACAGAAAAGGGATGCTCCAGAGACTTGTGCTTGGTAGAAAAGGACTCTATAGTTGCCCACAAGATAGCATTTAAGACCTACAGTGTCAAGGCATGCTGCAGTAGTGACTCTGGACTCTGGGGTAAAGGGACATGGCAGTCACTAGGCTCTGTAAAGCTAGCTGATAAAGTAAAAGAAAATAAGCTGGAAATGGCAGGGCATAGCTAGATCTTGGGTCTTGATTTCATGGGGCAGTGGTCAATTTAGATGCCAAGGGTTCTGTAGAAGAGGAAGGCAAGTGTTCTTCCCATGGGGACTGGTCTTTGAACAAATCTTCAGTCAGGTAGGACTGTTGATGAATTTTCTCCATCATCAGCCTGCATAGTGCCCTCCAATACTGTGAATGCCAGCCAGACATCAGGAAGTTCTGGTTAGTACCATCAGTTCTCAATGTCTTGTGACTAAGTTTATGGTGTCTTCAGCAATAGAAACTTACCATCAGGTTCTGGTGAATCAAGAATAATAGCAATAGCCTGTATTGTTTGGAGGTCTATGGGATCTCCCTGATCAACAACTCCAGGGGAGGTATCCCACACCTGGCACTGAGCTTCTGTTTGATAAGCTATAGCTTCTTGAATGAGCATTACCCTCTCATTCCTGCACATAGTAACTCCAATTGAACTCCTTAAGCACACATAAAATAGTAGGATTCAGTGTAGTGTTTTCAGACATCCTCAGTTAGTGACTCCTTCCCCCACTCCCTCCTCCTCTGCCCTGCCCTCCCACTATCCTTCTCACTTAATCTCTCCCCATTATTCACTGTTCCATCTTCATACCACTTGTGTTCTACCAACCCCTTTGGTATTAGCTGTGGTTTTCTGAGGAACAGAATTAATGGAATGAACATATGTATATTATATATACATAACATGTAATAATATAGTAAGGCAGCTTACATTGGAATAATATCAACACATGAAACACAGCTAGGAGGCTGAGAACCTACTGGTGGCTCAATACTTGATGGGGGACGACTCAGCATTTAGGGTAGTCCCACAATGGCTGTCTCTCACTAGGCAGGCCAACAACCCCATAGTTATTTAGGCCACAAGGCTGGTACCTCCACAGTCCACAGCACTGAAATTCTAGAAGCTTCCTGGAAAGCCACTGATCCAGAGTCCAAGATGGAAGCCTGGAAATACTTGTTCTGATATCAGTGAAGGAATCAGCTGCAGAGTCAGGGTAAGTCAACCTGCAGTAAGAGGGAAGGCCAAGTCAGCACAAGGCAAGTGACTGTCCCCCTGTCTTACCATTGGCATCTGGGTGGCTCTTCCACCATCAACTAAGGCAATCAGGACACTTCTTCAGGTGAGGCTCCATATCAAGTGATTCTAATTTATGGCCAGTTGACAATAAAATCAACCACAATATTCTCCCTTAAGACTGTTCTTCCCTTCTTTCAGTAACTCTTTTCTAGTTTCCTGGAATCTATTATTCCAAGTGAATGACTCAAATCTAAAGATTCAAAGGTAGGATCTATACATGACAAAGAACACTCAGTGTTCCTTTCTCTAGGTCTGAGTTACATCACTCAACATGTATTCAAGATGCATTCATTTACCTGAAATTTTCATAATTGTATTGTCATTTACCAGTGAATAATATTCTACTGTGTATATTTATCATATTTTCATTGCCCATCCATTAGTTGATGGACATCTAGACTCTTCATTACCCAGCTAGGGTGAATAGTGTCAGAATGAACATGAAGGAGCACACATCTCTCTGACAGTATATAGAGTCCTCCTTGTTGACAAAAAATAACCATCACAATATACATGGGACCTCATCAACACCAGAACATAACTGAGTCTGCAACATAGAGAACACAGTGCTAAGCACAAAGGCAACTTTGTTCTCTTGCAACTTACTCTCCATTCTTCCTTTCCATGCCTTTATTTACTCACAGTCATGAGTCAGTTCTTCTCTAATGCATCTAAGGATGAAGACCATGGAAACTGGAGTCAGCTTCACTACATGCTTTAAGAAGTTTAAGGGGAGAATAAAATTATTTCTCAGTAAACCATTAGTTCAGCTGAGTTACACCTGATGAAAGGTAATATTTGGGGGTGCTAAATCTGTATCAGTGATGCATAAAG
>CABHPP010017351.1:0-14070 GCA_902168425.1 Peromyscus attwateri | reverse complement strand
GTGTGTGTGTGTGTGTGTGTGTGTGTGTGTGTGTGTGTGTGTTCCCAGTGACATATTTAGAGGTCAAGAAATGAAATTATGACTATAGAGTTAAAGTCTCCATTTCTTATCTGCAAACAAGAAATCTCTGGTGACCTTGAGTTACCACAGGGCTAGATCCAGGGAGTAATTTGTGCAGGACTGAGATAAGACATTGATCTGAATAAAGCTGAGCTGACTTGAATGCAAGAGCTTAGTCTTGGGAGGACTTCAGGCCTTTGATTTAAATGGGAAATTCCTCTCTAGAAAGGAATAACTGTCATTGCTTACACCCTGGCCCCAGAATGACTAAAAGGGTACAGATATTGGGTTGACTTAAGAAAAATATAGCTTTTAATTTACAGAATACATTTTGGACTTCTTTCATTTATTCTCTGATAATAACCTAGAAGTTAAGTCAAAGACTTGACCTATAAATAGTAGCCAAGTATTTTGGAGCACCACAATAACAATAGTAACTGCCACTTAAAAATAACAACAGAATTGTCCCTTATCTTATTTGTTTACTTATTTTTCAGTGCTGGAGATGAAGCCCAGGCATTACATGAGCTAGACAAGTGCTCTGCCACTGAACTACATCCTCGGCTCTGGTTTTATGAGGCAGGGGACCGACTCACTATGTAACTCCTGTTGATCATGAACTTGGTATGTAGCCCAGGCTGGCCTTGAAGTCATGACCTTCTTTTCTCTCTTTCTTGAGTGCTGGAATTACTGGCTAGTGACACCATTTCTGACTTAGGTGATCTTTCTAATAGAAAATTTCCTCAATTCAATATTCCTTAGCCTGATTCTCCTTAAAAATTTCTGATAGTATTATTTACAATCATTTGAGTTAAATGATAGTTTGTGTTATAAGGTAACTGACTAGTTTGGACTGCTATTACGAAATACTGGAAACATTTATTTATCATAGTCTGTGTCCTAGTTAGGGCTTCTATTGCTGTGATTAAAAAACCACAACCAAAACCAACTTTGGAAGGAAAGGTTGTATTTCAGCATACAATTCGCATTACAGTCCATCATCAAAGGAAGTCAGGGCAGGAACTCAAGCAGGGCAGGAACTGATGCAGAGGCCACAAGAAGAATGCTGCTTACTCGATTGCTCCATGTCGACTGCTCAGACTGCTTTCTTATAGAGCCCAGCACCACCAGAGGTTGACCTGCCCTCATTGAACTGCCGCCCCCCTCCCCCAGCCCCACATCAGTCATCAAGTGAGAAAATGCCCACAGGTCAATATGCTGGGGACATCTTCTCAACTGAGGTCTCCTCTTCCAAAATGACACTCTTGCTTCTGTCAAACTGACATAAAACAAGCCAGCACTGTCTGATAGAAAATCCAATCTCCAAGTTTCGGCAGCTGTGGGATTGAGCGAAGCCTTGTTTCCCCGATTGTAGATTACTAGCTTTCTGTGTTCTCTTATGCACAGAGAGGCAAGGAGACACAAGAGACTAGCTCTCTTTTCATTGGGCCACTCATTATGTTTATAGGCTGCATTCTCATGACCTCATGGCCTCATTTCCCCATGTCGTCACACCGCGGGGTCGGGTTTTAATATCTGAGTTTGAGAAACTGCAACATCAGCAATTTAGAGACTTGCTGGTGCGTTGTTGTTACGGTGGTCCTTAGCACGGTGCCCGGGACCAGATCAACAGCTGCTGGTTACAAATAGATGTTGATGTTCTGTGTTTTCACTGTGATGTGCATGGGCGTGCACACACATAAATATATTATTGGATCCCATAACCCTGTTCTTGGTGACAGAAGTTCTAAGGCTGGTTTTGCATGGGAACAGCAGAGCTGCGTCGTTTCAATAGAGATCATCTGGGCTACAGATCCTAAAATACTTACCGTCAGGCCTTTATAGAGAGGGTTAGTGCGTTTACCCATGCCCTTCTCCTTCTCTGTTTTCAGAACTTTTACTGTGTGGATTATTGACCCTTACAAGAGGATTAGACTTTTAAATTGCTAAAGGTTTCTCCAGTGAAAATAAAAAGCAGGACATGGTTTTCACCACCTCTGATAACTTATACCACTGGGTGTCTCTCTTCCCTAAATTTCACAAAAGCAAGTGTTGAACCAGACATCCGCCAACTGGGGCTGTGACATACCAGACAAATATTGACAGTTGCTAAGCAACTGGGGTAAAGTATTGGCCAGGGGATAATATAGGCGCCAACTGTGCATGCCGTGTTTCTCACATAGGGGAGATACAGAGAGAGACAAACGATGAAAAAACGTGTTTGGAGGCCTCTCTTCAGCTGTGGCTTAGGGGTAAGTCACAGCTGATGTTTATCTTCGCCTCCATCCTCGTCTTTCAATTTTTCTTGAACTTCACACTTTGGGGACTTGGGGACTTTTAAGTCAGCTACAATGCATCACCAGAGGGAAATTTTTTTTTTTTAAATATCCATTCTTTTGTCCAGTTGTGGCTGGAATTGACTTTTCTAAGTCATAATGGTAGCTGTAAGATCATGTGAATTTTTGGTCTGTCTGATTTTGTCACATGCATGGTTTTGTTTCTCCAGCTTTTCTTTCCTTTCATTATTATTATTTGTCCTGCACCCTGTTCCTAAAAGGATGCAAAGAGGCAGGACCCCTGGAGTACTGCCTCATTTGAAGTGTAAAGGACCCAGAAACACTGGCTTGGGAGACTCTGGGGAGACTACAGGACAGTTTGGGGGTAGGGGAGTGCTACATGGGTGGTGACATCTTTTCCTACAGCTTCTTCCATTTTTACACTCTCACGTTTGATGTTTGGAGTAAGCCAAGACCTAGTGGAGCTTTGCGGTAGGAAATGGTTGGCTGTGAAGTAGGGGAGGGTCCATTCACAGACAGGAAGAGCAAGGCCATCCCCGTATCCTTTGCTCCCCTTGGTGCTGACTGCAAAGAAAGAGTTGAAAGTTTTCCCTGACAGAGTCTAGGCCTTCCTTCCAAGAAGGGCAAGCTTGGGTTGGTTTTCAGGTTCTCAGATCTGCCTCTTCATCGGCTTCCTCCTCATTCCAAGACTTTGTCAAGGGAGTGTCTGATCCAAGATCACTCATATTTGGATTGTGCAGGTCAGTGGTGGGTGTCAGGACTAGAAGTAGGAAGGGTCTGTAGTCTTCACAGACTCAGATCCTCTATATGATCACCCACTCTTCCTGTTGAGTAGCTTTGACCAAATCATTTTTCCTCTCAAGGATTCTGCTTTCCCCCAGATGTATCAGGGGTTGATGGAGGATCTTCACAAGGCAGGAACACACATGCTCCATCCTCATCCCCAAGATCAAGAAGTCCTTCTCACTCCAGCATGCTGACTTTCATGAGTGAGATACTACCCTGTGTCTTTGTGACATCAACCATAGGATGGAGCATGTATCTGCCACTTTTCTCTTGCCGTGAATCACAATCAAAAGCAACTTAGAGATCAAATAGTTTATTTTGGTATATGGTTTCAGAGGGATAGAGCCCATCATGGCAGGGTAACACGTGGTAGGAGCAGGAACCTGAGAGATCACATCCTAACTGCAAACAGGAAGCATAGAGGAAGCTGGAAGTGGGGTGAGATACTTCCTCCAGCGCAACTCTACCTCCTAAAGGCTCTGTAATCCCCCCAAGCAGCATCACCAACATGGGAATGCTCAAATCCATGCACCTATAAGAGATGTTCCTCATTTAAAGCAGTACACCTCACCTCATAGCCACATAGGCACATGGCCAGCTCATAATGCAAAATGTATTAAGTCTGACATCAAAACTCCCAATAGTCTTTAACAGTCCCAATACTGTCCAAAAATCCAAAACTAAAACAAACAAACAAACAAACAAACAAACAATACAACCTTCCCCAAACCCACCCAACATGCTTCAAACTATCTCTGGCTATAGAATATCCTCATAGAATCTCTACCACTCCCTGAGGCTGCTGGCACTCCAGACCTGCATAAGGATTTGGGTCAACGTCAGACCTAACAGTGTTGTCTGTCTGTTTGTCTGTCTGTCTGTCTGCTCCAGAGAGA
The DNA here is from genome assembly GCA_902168425.1 of Peromyscus attwateri. Classification (NCBI taxonomy): domain Eukaryota; kingdom Metazoa; phylum Chordata; class Mammalia; order Rodentia; family Cricetidae; genus Peromyscus; species Peromyscus attwateri. Next base: position 10,031 of record CABHPP010017351.1, on the reverse strand, counting down.
TGTTGTGGGCAGGGACTCAGATTTCTTATTGTTCACTATAACAATCTATTTGTTCTATTCTTTGCTTCCTACAACATGATGTGAAAACAATTTTTGTCCATTAGCCTTGAGCTTTTACCATTGGGTAAACTTAGTCTTTTACCATTATGCTAATTTAAGCTTCTCAGCAGTGAAACTGTGGACATCTTGGGGACAGACAGTTCCTTTCTGTGAAGGGACATTTGAGAATCAGATCTGGTCTCTACCCACTAAATGCCAGTGACAGCCCTACATTGTCATGATTAAAATTGTCTCCAGACAGAACCAAATGACAGTGGGAGCAAAATCATCTCTGCTTGAGACACACGAAGTAGCAAGACCCCATGTCATCTTTGGATTATCCTCAATTAGAACTAAAGTTTCAGATGCCAGTGGTGGGTATTTGACTATCTAAACTGCAAAGGACAACATCAGTTTTTTTTCCCTCCAAGATTAAAAAATGTCAGGAATTAGAATTAGGAGACTGCTCAATTGGTAAAATGCTTGCTACATAAACATGACGATCTGAATTTGATCCGCAGCACCCAAGTGAAAAGTTCAAGTTTTGCAGTTAGCCCCTCTCATACCAGTACTGAGGAGGTTGAGTCAAGAGGATCTCTGAGGCTTGATGGCCAGTCAATCTAGCCAAATCAATGAGCTCAAGGTTCAGTGGAAGACCCTATCCTGAGAGATAACTTGAAGCGTGATAGAAGACAACAACTGGTATCAGCCTCTGGCTTCCACTTGCACACTCACAAACATAAACACACACACACACACACACACACACACACAAACACACACACACACATATACATATACAGGCCAGAAGTAAAAAAAAAATACTGATAGAATTAGACGGTCCTCATCTTCATGGAATGCTTGTGTTCTGGATAGTGACACATCATTCAGGACGGCCTCTGAGCATGCCCAAACTTTGCTGTCGCTAAGCATCTCCAGTGAGTAAGATTGGCTCTGTGAGTGTGGAGCACATGGAACTGATTAGGGCATGGCATCTAGGAAAATCCTACATCTGACATTTGTCTTCTAGAAAACCATCAACCTGTCTGCTGGCTCTGCAGACTGCCCAGATTTTGAGTCTCTTCTCAAAGGCTGAGAAATTCCATTTTCTCCCACTGGACAGGAGGGGCTGGCTGAGGTCATTATGACGATTCGTAAGCAGCATGTTGGACTGTAACTCCCAAAGGAGCTTGAAATATTGATTTTATGCATGTCATGTTAAAGATTGAGCAGTTGTAGTTCTGCTTTGTATATTACTTCTTGAAATCTTTAAACAAGATAGCTCTGCCACCAACATAGCTGACGCATCCTAATTAGTCTTTGTGGAAAGAATCTGACATGTTTCAATGAGCTCATCCAAATAGCATCAGTTCTCCTCTGATACTGAGGATAAATTGGAACAAGGCATGGTTTATAGGAAATAGAAGTATCACTCCCATTTCTTCATTTTGCTTGGGTAGGTCAATCATCTGCAAAATGGGTTATGACTTACAGATTTTGTAGAAGTGTGCTATAGAAATTAGATATTCCCAGTATATGATGATGGACTGATGCAAAGTAAATGGTGATCATCTTTTTCAAGTTCTGTAATGGATACTAAAGAGCTTTTTAGAAAAGGGCAAGTGCCACAAAACCAAAAGGATACCTTTTTTTTTTTCTTCAGTTGGGAAAGTAAGATAGTAAGTCACTTGTGGGAAACATGACTGATGGTTCAGATGAACTTATACATGAGTTCTTTCAAGTTTACAGATTGTATGATCATACAGTTTTCTAATGAAGAAATGGCAAATGTCTAATAAATATGTCAAAAATATTCAACATATTTAGCTATCTTGGAAATGCAAATCAAAACTAGATTGTGATTTTTATCTTACCCTAGCCAGACTAACTACCACCAAGGAAAAGGAATGACAAACATTGGCAAGGAGGTAGGAGCAAAGGACTCCTTATAAACAGCTGATGAGCCTAAAAATGAGTATGCTATGAAAAGTGCTATGGAAGTGCCTCCAAAAATTAAAAATGAAAATTCTATACAATCGAGCTGTGGCATTTCTCGGTGTACAGCCAAAAGAATCAGTGTCACCTTACTATAGAGATAAGTGTGTATCTGTATCTATTGTGTCATTGTTCATAATACCCAGATTAACGATTAGCTTAGGGCCCACCAGCAGAAGGATGGATAAAAAATATGCTCTATTATGTGTATACACACATGATAGAGTTTTGTTCAGTCATTAAGAAGAATAGAAACTTTGTAAGAGAACAAAGGGATACATATGTCTGTAATTCTAGCACACTTGGGAGACTGAGGCAGGCGAATCACAGGTTTGAGGCTAGTCAGTGCTATACACTGAGACTTTTTTGAAAAGCAAACCAAATAAACACAAATTCAGGAAAACAGAATTGTGTCTTTTTCAAAGAAATGGGTGGACATGGCCATTATCCCAGTAAATGAACTAAGCCAGGCTCAGCGAGAAGGGCATGCCAGATTCTTTTCCACAAGTGGAGGCCAGCAGGGATGAAAAGACATGACAGTGAAATGGAACTAGTAAGAATGTGGAAATGGAAAACCAGGAAAGTGTGTAAGAAAAAGTAGTAGTAATGGTGTGAATGTATAAGTTGCATACATTGTGGAAACAACATAACAAATCCTTTTATTTTATAAAATTAAAAAATTTTCAAGAGAATAAAACAATCCTTGACACTTACTCTTGTCCTAACTTGGAGTGACCTATTTTATTAAATGTCCTACTTTGTACTAAAGTTCAACTCTTTTGTCAAAGAATCTGTGTCCCACAATGCAATGCAAGAATTCATCTGTGATGGCCAGTATAAGATGACAAGAGGCCCATTGTAAGATAATCCCAAGTTTTGGTTGAATGAAAGTAATAAATAATAAGCCTTCTTGCACAAACATTATAGATTGATATTAGAAATGGCACTGAGGCTCTACTAAATGGAGTAATTATTCTCAACATATTAAATCATTAACTAATTAATAACTTGGGCTTCCAAAAGTTCTTTGGTCATAGTGACCCATTTCCAAACTGACCTGACTAATTTAATGAATCTGTCTATAAATCTTTGTATTTATGATGCACCTTGTTATCTCCTTTGGACAACCCGACAAAGCAAGTGGTCCTATAAAAATAACAAGTCAAATTTGTTGATGAGTGAGATAATAGTGACTTTTTTTTTTTGCAGCTTCTGTCATTTCTGGAGATGCCATAAGTACAGTTTTAACGAATATTTCCTTACAGGCATTTATTCTGTGCTTTCAGAGACCAGAATGCATCTGAAAGCCATTGTGGTGTTTTTTAATTGAGAAATCAAAAGGCCTTTGTGACAGTATAGTCATCCAGATAAGTGTATACCTGAAGAAGACAGAGGTGGACGCTCACTAGAGTCAAGCACTCTGGGTGTGAATCCCTTTCTAGTAGATTGTAGTGAAGGAACACCAGGATGCACAGTATTTACAAGTCTATCACATTGAGCGGTCTCATAAGTCTTAACATGTTGGGGCCACAGAAGTTGCTGAACTGGACATCTTTGTTGGTGGTCACAGAAGCATTAACAACGGGCAGCCTTGACATGGTTTGGTTTTCTGACTGCAAGCACATTGTTTCCTAAAAGATTTTCTGATTATGGCTTTGCCTTTGTTGGTCTGTGTTGGGGGTGGTGAGAATCTTGGTAGAGAGTGTTTTGTTGTTGGTATTAAGTGATAGACAAGATTTCATAAAGCAACATCAGAGTAAAGAGGGCCCTTAGAAAACACAGCAACATGGAAAATATGTGCACAGGAAGACCGGAGCCTTCTTGGCCAAAGGGAAAAGGAGCAGAAGGTGAGGCCTCCGCATGGACCATTGATCATGTTTGGAATGAGAACTTTCTCTTCATGAATGAAGGGGATCATCTGAAGCTCCTCTTTCTGGAATCTTCTAGGTATGTATTTAGTAGGTAGGGGAGGAGTTAGCCTTTTCAAGTAGATAACCTCATGTCACCTCAGAAACTGGCATCTGAGGGAGCCTCATATGAGAGGGGGTTCACATTGAAATGAACAGGGGCTGACCTGCCTCAGAGTGACCTTCCAGGGCTCAGCTTTAAGATGTCTACCCCCCATGATCATGATCATGATCATGATTCAAATGGCGATTGGGAGAGGAAAAGTTAAAATGACCAGGGAATTTGTTCTGGGCAATCAAGGATGAAGGAAAAATTCATGTAACTACATAAGCATCACAAGCACCATATTGACTTCTCCCCTCCTTCCAGCAGTTTTCACCAATGTCAACACCTTTCCTTGCTAAAGGGCTGTGTGTGACTTCCATTGCCTCTTGTTGTGGAGATTCCTTAGGTGGGGGTCTCTATCTAGAACAAAAATCCTCCAAGCTCTGGAGCGGTTGACTTCCCTTTTGCATTTTTTCAGCATCCAATGACATCCAATGTGCAGTCTAAGACATAGGAAGGGAGGCAGAAGGATCAAATTAAATATTACTTATTTACTTTATTTATATTACCACACAAATTAGTGGATCTCATCATGGCATTTTCATACATAGGTCACTAACCCTTTCCCACCTCCATTCGCTCCTCCACTGGCTTTTTCCATGCCAATTGCTTCCCTCCGGCTAGTTTGTTTCCTTCCTTTAGATTGAATGTGGAGGACTCAGATCTTGACTTTACTACGTTATTACAATTGTAATCTATTGATTTACAACCTTGTACAAACTGTTCATATTTTCGAAACTTGGTTTTCCTTAACCGCAATTTTGTGAGAACGTAGCACCAGCCTGACATAATGCCTGGTAACTAATAACCTTGATATATGTTAGTTCCTTTCTTCTACCTTTCCCCCATCTTCTTTCCTCACTCTTTTCTATTTTTCCATTTTATTTCTTAATTTCCATTATTTTGAAATAAACATTGAATTTTTTCCTTTGTATTAAAGAGAGAGAGAAGGAGAAAGAGACCCAAGTCTTGCAATTAATGAGGAGTTCTGTGTTCATTGATAGAATTTTAAAATTTCCTTTTGATATATGGATTACAGTTCATCTTAAAATCAGTGATGTCTACATTGTAATCTTTTGGGAACTATTGCTAGTATTACCAGGACTGATTTGACATTATGAGGTACAAAAGAAGATGTGTGAGGCTTCAGTGTAAACATGTACATTTCTCAAAGCACTGATGTCATTTGGAGATTTTGACAGAAAAGTTTGCATACTCCGGCCAAGAAAAAAATGTTAGAGATTGTTTTTATATTTTTTTATATAAAATTATATATTGTTTATATATTTTTTTAAAAAGCTAAAGCATGCTAAGGAGAAATCACAATTTGCCTGAATTTTAAAGAGAACATATAACATGCCTCACAAACTTTGACCTGAATTCTACAATTTTTTTTTATGTGAGATTTTCAGATGGCAAAGGCTCAGCATATTCCTCTGTATGATGCATTGCTCTGGAAAAAGATTGAGAAGTATCAAATAAAACAGTGGCGAGAAAAACCACACATGGCCCTTGCAATCACAGATTGGAGTCTAGTGAGAGACAAATGTGGAAGTAGTAACAATAATAATTGTTACAAGAAATAGTTGACCACAGAGAAGGGACTGGGGCCAGTGAGATGGCTGAGTAGAGAAGGGCACTTGTTGAGCCTGATGACCTGATTTTGATCCCTGGGATTTTGATTCCATATGGTGGAAAGAGCCAACTTCTGTGGGTTGTCCTTTGACCTTTATTTAAATGTGTTGTAGTGTGTATATGCGTGTGTTGTGTGTGTGTAAATAGTTTTTTTTAAGTTTTTTTTTAAATTTTTTATTTTTAAAGGAAGGGTTGTTAGTTTAGCTGGGTGCAAAAGTATGCTGGTCAAGAAATTGCTTTTATATAAGGTGAACATAACACAGCTTTAAGAAACATGACATAGAATCTGGGAGATTTTTTGCAGTTTTTATCCTCTTCCTTGTATGCTGCCTTACACAAATGAACAGAGAAGATTTTCAGTGTTGAACTTTCATAGAAACGAGAACCTTTTATAGGGCCCTCCTATGCCAATACCCTCCAAGGCCCTAGCAGGAGGTTTTGCTTCATTAGGCCAAATCTGGATCACTTCTGGAGCACAATGACCCATATTTAATCTAAATTAAGAACTTTGTAATCTCTTCCAAACTTCTGAAATGTTACAAGCAGAACCCGCTTCTTAGATTCTGCTAATAAAATATAACTCCAAGTAACATCTTCTTCCTGAAGTATACAGTATTTATTTCTCAGCTCTGGTATGAAGTCTTGCCATTAGAATGGAACTGCATATGGTATGTGGACCTTCTTGGACTGACATTCAGTCCTAAGGAGAAACACATCCATTAGGAAGAATGTGTCAATGTTGCCATCCTTGCCCTTTACACCTCCTGATTATCCCTTGAACAGCTGGCTTAATGTAATAGTAATTTACAGTCTCCAGCTGGAAGGCTGCAGAGAATTCTTCATTATCCATAGTTTGGCCAATGCCAAGCAATGTTATTGAAGTGACAAATGAATTTTGTGAACCCTCTGTGGTCCAGCCAGCATAGCATGCAGTGTGCTGAAGATGAACACGTGGTTTACAATAAAGGATCTTCTGCCGAAGCACGGTTGCACTCAGCCAAAAAGAACATACTGATTTGGTGACTTGACTTCTGATACTGAGTGTTTTGGACTGGGGTCCATTCAGAAGCATGATGATTGGTACTTACAAGAAGGATATTTAGAGCAAAATCTAATCTTTCCCAGAAATCTTTATCAAAAACTTCATTGAAAATTTCATCAAGTAGAGCTTTGCATATGACAAATTATCTCCTTGTCTAGTCAAGAGTATCCTTGCCTCACTCTTTAATTGAATCCTTGTGTGGGAAAGAAAATTCCTGAAATAAATTCTGATGATAATTTTCAATGACGTTGTGCCTTATCACAGCTCCAGTGACCAAGTGCTTTCAAACTTTCACACTCGCAGAATGACCTCACACTCTCACTGCTTTGCAATGCTGTTGCTAAAAGAGAACGTTTATGGTTTGGGAAAACAGCTCCGAAAATGAGAACTGTTGGAATTGTTTTGGTTGCTGAAAATATACTTGGCCTCAGTGGCTGTGGCACTCTTGCAAGGAAACGGCTTTGGCTCTGAGCTTAGGCAGACCCCGAGTTTGAACCCTCCCCGTCTCGTGCACTCTGTCCTTAATAGGTCATTCAGCTTTTTGTGTCCCTTTCTCTTTCCTTACAAAACTGAGCTTCCCAGGGTCTGGGGAAATGGCTCATTTGTAAAGTGCTTGCTTCATAAGGATGAGGATCTGAATTTGGACCCACAGGACCCATGCAAAAAGCTGAGTATGGCAGTGTACCCTGTCATCCCAGTGCTGAAGAGTGGGGCATGGAAGGATCCTTGGGGTTTGCGGGGCAGCCAGTTTAGCCAAATCAGTGAGCTCCAGGTTCAGTGAGAGACCCTCCCTCCCAAAATAGGGTGGAGAGCAATTGAGAAAGACACACAGTGCTGATCAGGCCTCCACACACATTCAGACCAACATATACACCGCACACACAGACACACACACAGACACACAACTCATTAATCTACACATGCATTAACTATATGTAAAGAAGGGCTGGGCATTTTACAATAACATCTGTCATGGACAAGCCTGCTGTGTGACAGGCACAATCAACTGCGCTGAGCACATATTGTCTTAACTCTGTAATTCGTATGTAGAATAACTGGCTTGACCTCCTTTGTCTGAGACTGGCCTGAGTTTACAACGGAAAGTCTTGAATCTTCAGGACCAACTCAGCTGAGGACAAAGTAAAGCAGTTCTTCACCCATCACTTTGTGGTCTCGCTTTACAGGTATGGAAACTGAGACTCAGGCACAAACTACTGCCTAATATGTCAGAGCTGGGCAAGAATAAGCCTGGTATTCAAACCCAAGCTTGAACACATCCCAAGCCAGGGCCTGCCTGTGGTCCTAAACTAGGCTCAGTCTGTGTTGGTTCCCCTATTGTGTTACAGGAACATCTTGAACTTTACAAAAATTCATACGTCAGATCACATTTTTCTAACCTTTAATTTTAATTTCAGGAATGCATTTGTGAGGGGGTGTTTGTATGTGTTGGAGAGTGAGAAATAGTGATAATAAGAATGAAAGTCGAAAAGTCTGGTCTTTGTGTTTAGTAGAGCACCCTGTGTGTTGTGAATGTAGAAACCATTCATGAATTATTTACTCATTCAACAGGTATACAAGGAGGTGTGCTGTGTGTAAGATACTTGGGGAGATATAATGAAGGCTAAAACACTCAATGTGTCTGTAACAGGAGTATGAACAATCAGTTGCAAAATAGTGCTAGAACTTTGGCAACAGTGACGAGTCCCAAACCCACGCCCTGCAAGGACATTGCCCAGCTGCTTTCTCTCATGAGATGCTTGAACTACATGAAGCCACGTGGGCCTTCCTTCATGCTTCTAGCTCCCCCCATTTCTCTCTTCTTCCCTCCTTCCCCCTCCTTCTTCTCCATTGGCATTAACTGGTATTTTTGACTGGAGGGTTCATTCTCTTATCTTTTGTTATTCGGAGGAAATATCAACTCTTCAGGAATAACTGAAGGGTAGTCATTGGCTGTCTGTGCTGGACAGTTTTATGTCAACTTGACACAAGCTAAAGTCATCTGAGAGGAGGGAACCTCATTTGGGGACTTGTCTCCATAAGATCAGAAAGTAGGCAAGTCTGTAGAACATTTCTTAATTAGTGATTGATGGGGAGGGCCCAGCCCCTTGTGAGTGGTGCCATCCCTGGCTGGCAGTACTGGATTCTATAAGAAAGTGGGCTGAGCAAGCCATAAAGAATAAACCAGTGAACAGCACTTCTCTGTGGCCTCTGTATCAGTTCCTGCCTCCAGGTTCCTGTCCTGTTTGAGTTTCTGTCTTGGCTTCCTCTAATCAACTGTGATGTGGAAATGTAAGTCAAATAAACCCTTCCCTCCCCAACTTGCTTTTTGCTCATGGTGTTTCATTGGAGCAATAGAAACCCTAACTAAGACTCTACCTCAAGCCGAATTAGCCACTGTTTTGATTGTAGGATGTATGTATTCACTACCAAATATTTATCTTCTATACTCATTGCTTTTTGTTCTAGCTTTTCCAAACATAAATACCAGAAAGAAGGGGTAACCTACTTAATTTATTCCTTGTTTTATCTTCAGCTGTATTTGCAGGATTTAAAACAATGCTAGGTGCATGGAGGCAAACTAATATTCACTAAATGAGGAAAATGAATTGACTAGCAACTGTTTTGAATGGGTAGCTAACTCTACATGAAGCAATCATCAGAGGCTTGAAGGGACATCTTCATCCAGTCTTATTTTTTTTCTTGTTACAACAATAGTGCATCCTCTGTTTAAAAAATGTTGACAGTCATAAGAAGTGTAAACAGCATTAACACTAATCTTTTTTTTACACTCATAATATTATGCTGAACATTTTCTCCTAGATCTCCTTTGACTGATGTTCATAGATGCTATTGTTTTAAGACACCAGCTGGCCTTGAACTTGTGATTTTCCTGCCTCAGCCTCAGCTGGAATTATATGTGTGTATCACTATACCAGGTTCCCAGATAATCTTCAAACTAAATAGTAACAAATTCTTTTTTTTTAAATAGTCCTATGCTTTGGAGGTGTGTACTTGATCTTATTTTTCCATTCTCATGTTAAAGATTGCCTTGTTTTTCCTCAAAATTGATACATGATAATTTATTTAGTTAAATCTATGTTGTTGGAACTCACTATGAAAAGCATGGACTTAAAGAGCTCCAAAGTAGATAATCCTGTCGGGAACTCACTCAGCAGCTGAAGCACAGTACAAACAAGATTTTGGTTTAAATTATATATTTTCTTTGAACAGTGTTTGTGTGTATTTGTGCATGTGTGTATGATGATTTTGTGTGTGTGTGTGTGTGTGTGTGTGTGTGTGTGTGTGT
>CABHPP010017345.1:0-21344 GCA_902168425.1 Peromyscus attwateri | reverse complement strand
GTGTGTGTGTGTGTGTGTGTGTGTGTGTTGCGGTTTACAAAGTTCAAGCAGAAATAAACGCGAACAAATAATATAAAGTGAATTTCCTTGAGGAAATTTGACTTCCCGGGGACCTATGGAATAATTTCAATTTCAAAGGATAATACGGTCTCTTGGGGGTGGGGATGGGAAAGTAAGAGACATTCTCCCCTACTGACCTTGGTCACAGAAATGACAGAAGCTATTCTTGGGTTTAGACCATAGGGTGTATCTGTGAACAGCTGTCAAATTGGCTTAGCCCGCCTGGTCCACATTTTCAGCAATATTAATGATCATATGCCATACAAACACTTGGACTGATTGTGGAGCAAATGGAAACATCCGGGCTTGAGGCAAGTTCTTTCATTTATGTGTAACAATTGTGTTAGCCAGCACTGTACGCTACACCTTCCTGTGGTCAAAGAAACGGCGGATATTCGTGTGGTCAAGTAGAACAGCCACTAGCCACAAAGGCCTACTCAGCAGCTGCCATGTGGCCCATGGACCTGAAGACCTGAATTTATGGTTTGATTAATTATAGCTAATTTAAATTGTCATAGCCACATGTGGCTAAAGGGTACCATACTGAGCCACACAGGTCTGCACATTGTTAAGGAGTTATACTCCATACTATCAAAATGATATGCTTAAACCTTCAAGCCTATAACAGAGTTGTTATTCTCTTGGCATTTAAAATGATCTCTGTGACTTGTTTTGGTAGTGAATTAGACGAAAATATCATGAAGTGTGAAATGCATCTTTATAGACTGAAATAAAATATAAATTTCAAAAACAAGCATAAAAATTACTCCACAAAAAAATAAAGAGTTTAAAAGCCCTAGAAGAACTTGATTAGACAACACAGTTAATAAATAATCTGGGCACAGAATTCTGCAGAAAATACAATCTTATCACTTCATAAATTACAGACCATGAAAGCCAGAAATCTGAGCCCTACTGTCAGCAAGAGACAAAACATAGATCCATGAACTCTAGAAAGGGGACCACCATGTCTCCAGGTCTCAGAAAAACTGCCACCACCTTTTGGGGTCATAATGAGAAAGTCAGATCCCCTTTCAACCCTCTCAGCAGAACTAAAGAAAACAGCATGAGAACAATAGCATTCTCAGAGCAGGACAACTGGCATGGCAGCCTGTATCACGGTTCTTTTAGCATCTCTGTGGTGTTAGGGTTCTGTCCATCAGTCACACACATTAACCTGGAGAAATCTTCATGGGCTGCCATCTCTACAAAACTCATAGTGTATACTTTTGTGGATCAGTATTTTTTTTTTCATACATATTCAGTATGTTCACCAAGATATCTGTATTTCAGAATCACATTTCAGTATCAAACCCATTTTATTTTAATGGAAAAGCACCGTCTTCCTTGGTAAAAATAAGCATGGCTTTCCAGTGCAATTATGAGGGGACCACATTTTTCTCAGCTGAGTTCCTCACCTGCCCCCACTCCACTACGGTGTGCAAGTTGCTGAAGCCTAGAGCTTCTCTCCGACAGCACTTCTTCCATCTATCTCCCTTCCTCACCTCATCGTCTTCTTTCCTTTAGTACAGCCCTCCAATAAAGCCCAAGGTCTATTGAAGCCTTGCTTTCTCAAACTTCCTTCTGCTTTCTGTGCTTCAGATCCTTTCTGCCCCACTAGCACTATCTTGGTTTTGTTTGTTTGTTTGTTTGTTTGTTTGTTTGTTTGTTTTTAGCTTCTTTGCCCCAGAGTCTTCAGTGTCAGCTGTGTTGATGTCTGCAGAACAACGTCAGTTACACCTGCCCAGACAGTACTGTATCCCAATAGCCTCCCCCCATCACACAACTGGAACCAATCATTCACTTCTCTAGACCGGTTGGCTTTGTTTTTATCCAGGATATTTTAAAAGTTCACCAAGGAATTAATGATTGTGTCTTTTGTTATTGCAAAATGTTTTCAGTCCTCTTTCCTATGGCTCCATTTCCCAGATGGTCTCATTTAAGTGGGGGAAAGCAGGGAATTTCCCCATTTTATAAAGACTGAAACCAACTGAAGGTGGACAGGTGAGTTATCGCCTAACTATCCAGCTAGGAAGTGACTCAGTCCTGTGGTTCTCTTGATATTAACAAAGTAATAAAAGAAATCAGTGAAGATACTATGTCTAGAAGTGTTCCTGACATGTAGGTATTAAGCAATAAGTATCAATTGAGTCAACAATGAATTAACAAAATAAGGTATTGAGGGGAGAGAGAGGCAAATGGAGAATTAAGAATTACTGCTTCTTAGCAGACTGAATGTAAAAGCCAAAGGGAAAGGCAGAGCTGAATATTGTACCAAGGTTTCTAGCATTGTATAGAGAAAGGGTGGCACTTGTGCCCATCAGAGGAAAGCTTAGAGGAACCATTTCCTTTTAATACAGATGAGCTTTTATCTGTGTGAAGCCATCTGGATCTGATTATACTGAATACAGTCTCATGTACTTAGTTGGCTCCATGTCTAACTATTCTCATAAGAATGTGCTGTTTTTATCTCTTTTAATACTTTTTATTCTTGTGGGGCCAATACCCACCCTGGAGAAAAGGTAGACCCTCCAGGAAATGGGGAGACTGGCTAATCTGAAAATATCATGAAGTGTTTATTACTGATTGTGCAGTCCTCCTTCAAGAATGTGTAACATGTAAGTTACATGTACAGCTCAAATATGACTTCTTGGAAAATGATCTCAAAAGTATGGACTGCATCTTCCTCTATGCCTTCTACTTCAGGTGTTTATGAGTGGGATGGGAGTGCAAGGACAACATGTACTGTTTTCCAAGTTGTAAAAATGAGCTTATTTCAGCCCTTCTAGTAGATGCTGAAATAAATAAGTACTTATGCCCCTACCACACACGCTTTATAACAGAGAAATGCTCAAGCCACAAAATGATGATTAACATTTTCTCCCTGCCCCCTACTTTTAGCCAAAGAGAATAAAGGGTTGGGTTACTATACCCATTTGAGTCATACATAACTAATTTCTAGGGACCCAAGATCCATGCTTATTTTTATTTTTCTGCTACTAGAACCATGGTATTTGTTTTAAAATAAAATCAATTTATAAGTTTCAAATATAGCTCTTATAAGTAATTGAAAAGCATTAGTAACTTTTTTGGTAACCTGAGAAATAATTCGAGTGTGTAGAAGTTACCATCCAGTTACACACCCACATTTGCTGAAATACTTTCTAGATGGAAGGGAAGGTGATAAGACAATCGGACTCAAGTCATGAACAAGACTCTGTGGGGACTTAACACCTTCAGAAGTATGTCATTATGCTCTGAGACAAAATGCAATGAATTGCTAACTTGGAAAGGAAGGGGAATGATGACTGAAGGAGGTACAGAGAAGTGTGAGAAACAGTCCAGCCCAGTGTCCTTTGAACATCCTGCTGCTGGGATGTGGGACAATCTAAAGACCCTGAGTTATCTTTTCTCTGAAGTGAGAAGCTTGATGATGCATTTGGAAGCACTAATGGTTTACAAGCAACTGAAGTATGCTCCCAAAAGTTTATGTGTTAGAAACTTAGTTTCCAGTGTGTACAGGTTGAGGAACCTTATGAGGTAGGCCTGATAGAATGTAGCCTGTCACCCGGTCACCCTCAGAAGTGATTTAATAAAGTTCTAGCAGAGAAAGTGAGTTCTCCTGAGGATGTGTTGTTACTAACTGTCAAGCCCCTTCTGTACCTGGCTGATTCCTGTTCTGCTTGTCTGGCATGTTCTAATGCAGCCAACAGGAGGATTAGAACCGATGGGTATGCCTTAGACTCAGTCTCCAAAGCTATATGATAAATGAACCTCTTCTCTGTATGAAGTAACCAACATCAGATATTCTATAACAGCAAAGACATTTAAGAGATGGCTCAGTAAGAAAAGTGTTTACTACACAAGTGTGAGGACCCAGGTTCAGATCCCTACCACCTACATATCCCTGGGCATAGGGATGTGGAAAGGCAGATCCCTAGAACTTACTGGCCAGCCAGTCTCATTGAATCAATGAGCTCCAGAATCAGTGAAAGACCTTATCTCAAAAAACAAGGTGGAGAGCAACTGAAGAATACACCCAACATTAACCTTTGACCTCCAGATGCATGAGTACCCACGTGCATGCACCCACCCACCCATGAGCTCTCTTAGCAAGGAAGGATAGATGATTTTTAACCCTAGGTTTTAGAAATATAACTGTCTTGTTTTTCATTCAAATAACATAAGGAGCTTCAAGATACAAAGTTGAGTTGTCTGGAGGAATCTGGAAAGCTGCAGGAGATAAAGCGGGTTCTGTGTACTCAGGGTACCCTTTAAGACTCCTAAAGATGCTAAAAAAAAAAAAAATATATGAGCTTCGTAGAAAATCCCAATACCTAGGCAAGAAAAATGAGAATGGGGGTAGGGAGTTGGCTTGGGAAGGAAGCTGTGAATGGACCTGAACATATGATCTAAGCTGATGCAATTTTTTTAAAATGCCTTTTCACATGTAAGTTAGAAATGTGCAACATAGAGAGTTGTTGAAACTCCATATGCCTCTTTTGGCGAAGGCAGTAACGCAGCTTTCAGAAATAGAAATGAACATTCAGAAATTGGAAAGCATGCCTTGGTCTAAAATCTGGGATGTATCTCAGCCTTCTCACACAGCAGCCTTGCAGCTAGCCATTACCAGACATAACTGTAGAGTATTTCTGTTGCTTGGTGCTTCATCCTGCCTAAAGCTGGACAATATTCTATGGCTAAGTATACACTAGGTTTTCAGTAGCTTCCACAAATAGACTTATGTGCCACGGGATTCTGCTACTCCAGAAAGCTCCTAGGAACAAGACTCCGAGTTCTGAATGCTTATTAGACACTATAAATCATTTTGCCTTGCAACAAACATCAATTAACTGTGGTTCACATCCCGCAATTCATGAAGCAGATTGATTTTAGGGGGCAGTATAGCTCTGCACAACCTAGATCTAGAGATGCTGGGAAAATTACCCATTAAATTAACATTAGTTTAAGAAAAATGGAAATTTGTGGTCTGATTACAGTTTTGCTATTTTGACTGAAGGGAAGGAAAAATAAAATGGCCTTTGTTACAGAAGATGTAACTTAAACAGTTCTGTTCTGCTTGAAATTGAGAAATCGACGGTGTTCTCCTCTTGACGGATGGAATGCCTGTGATCTTTCCTGTGCTTCATTAGGCTCTGTGGATGAGTGGTAAATTTTCCCTATTTATACATTTTCTGTCAGAAGATCATAAACATAGCCTGCCTTGCACATGTTTTTTACCATTGATCTTTTTGTTTATAAGTTAGTTGCAGCCTTAACAAGACCTTGCTCATGGAGTCAATTAAATACCCTGGTTTTCAAATATCTAAGTCAAAATTAAAAATAAGGAAACGGCCCACTTTCTACTGTCTGTAGTGCAGCTCATCAAACACACTTTTCCGGTTAGAATTTACCAGTGATGAGCATAAACATGCCCAATTACTCTCAAGCTTCCTATTGTATTGCTTTTCATGGACTGGAAATGAAGCTGAATTGTAGATGTAATGGTCTTATTAAATAAGAAACACAGAGCCAGCCGGGCGGTGGTGGCGCACGCCTTGAATCCCAGCACTCGGGAGGCAGAGGCAGGCGGATCTCTGTGAGTTCGAGGCCAGCCTGGTCTCCCAAGCGAGTTCCAGGAAAGGCGCAAAGCTACACAGAGAAACCCTGTCTCGAAAAAACTAAAAAAAAAACAAACAAAAAAAAAGAAACACAGAGCCAAATGCAGGGTTAAAAGCCCAAGAGGTCAGAGCACTAGTGAATAGCCTTTAGCTTACCAACTCCTGCCGTCCTTCCCCTAAGAAAGAGAGCTACTTCCTGTGTGTGTCTGTCTTTTTATTGACTTTCTGTTCTGCCTTCTCATTGGTTGTAAACCCAGCCACATGACCTCCTCGGCACTGCCTGTCTATACAGACCTCCAGGTCTCTATAGTTGGTACTGAGATTAAAGGCATGTGTCTCCATGTTGGCTGTGTCCTTGAACACACAGAGACTTTGCCTGCCATGTGATTGGATTAAGGGCGTGTGCTACCACTACCAGACTTCTGCTAAATGGCTTGCTCTTAGCTCTGACCCCCCCCAGGCAACTTTATTTATTAACATACAAATATAATTACATTTCAGCGCAAATAAAATGTCACCATACTCAACAGAGAAGCAGTTCTTAAACCAAACATTTGATTCTTACTCAATTCTAACAAAACAATCTAAAGCAGCACTTCTCAACCTGTGGGTCTCGACCCCCCAGGAGTCAAATGACCTTTTTACAGCAGATGTCTAGGACCGCTGGAAAACATGGATAATTACATTATGATTCACAACAGTAGCAAAATTGCCATTATGAGGTAACAATGAAAATGATTTTATGGTTGGGTGCGGCGAGCTCCTTGACCAGCGAGGAAGAACGACCACCACTGGAGGATCCTTCTCAGATCACACTTTATTGGAGCGCCTCTTGGTTAAGGGAGAGCTGGAAGTGAGGGGCCCGGGGCACCACTAGACGACTGCTTATATGAAGATTTGAATGGACGGGTCAATCTATGATTGGATCCCGCCAGAATGCAAGCACAGAGAGCCACGGGATAGGCTGAGGACATAAGGCTATGACAACGTAACCTGCGCATGCGCAGACCTTGTCACGAGTTACTCAAGATTATGACCATATATGGAGTTGTTTACTACTAGACTGCCAGGAGCCAGCGCCATCTTGGAATGGCAACTCCCTGCAGTTGGGGGTCCCCGCAACATGAGGAATTGTATTAAAGGGTCACAGCATTAAGAAAGTTGAGAACCACTGATTTAGAGTAAAGATAACTTCACTTGTTTTTATGTTTAGAAAAAATATTAGAGCAGGCAATCTACCTCCACTAGCCTTCTAAACCCACCTACAGAATAAATGAGCACTTGACTAGAGCACTCCCAACTTCATCAGTAAATTTATTTTGGGGTGTTTTGTTTTGTTCTGTTTTTCCTTTTATGGTTGGTTTTTCAAGACAGGGTTTCTGTGTGTAACAGTCCTGGCTGTTCTGGAGCTCATTTTGTAATCCAGGCTTGCCTCAAACTCACTGAGAACCACCTGCCTCTGCATCCTGAGTGCTGAAATGAAAGGCATGCACTACCACCGTCCAGCTAAATTTAATTTTTTAATTTTAATTTTTTTCCTTTGTGTGTATGAGTATTTTGCCTACATGTATGTTTGTGCAGCACATGTGTGCAGTGCCCATGGAGGCCAGAAAAGGGAAGCAGATCCTCTGAAACCAGAATTATAGATTGTGAGACACCATTGGGGTGCTTGGACTTGAACCAAGGTCCTCTGAAGGAGCCATCAAGGCTCTCAATCACTGAGCCATCTGTCTAGCCTCTAAATTTAAATTTTGACACATTTTGTTGTGTCATAGAAGTTTTGAAGTACTTAAAGAGTTATATATCTCTAATAATCTCATTTGTGGCTACTAAGTACTTTTATGATATATATGTAGTATACATATATTACATATCTATATTGTAGATAACATATACATTGTGCGTGTATGTGTTGAGAGATTAATTCATCCTATGATTTGAAGTGGTATGCTATTACTTTATGAGGAGAAAAGAGAGAAAAGAGCAGTGTTGAAATATAGTTACACATGTAACTAATGGAATCCATTTAGGGAGATGTGTTGTTCATCAACAGGAGAACCAGCTCCATGGTCTGGGCTCAGGGACAGCACCCTGGTTATGCAGATCCATTGGAATTTCAAGTGGTCCATTTAAACCCTTCATATAAATGGGGGCTCACTGACTTCTATGGCTGTCATCTGCAGAGCTCTTGCTTCACCTGTATAATAGATGATATTCTACAGAGCTTCCCTGTGCAAAATGGAGTGCTTTATTGGCTCATGGCTGTAGATGTAATTCTAAACTGTCTTATTAAATAAGAAACACAGAGACAAAAAGAGTTAAAAGCCCAGAGATTGAGCAATAGCCAAGAGCTAAGACCACCTTATCTTACCCCTCGCTGCTGTCCTTCCCCTAAGAGAGAGACCTTCTTCCTGTGTCCTGTCTTTTTATTGCCTTTCTGTTCTGCCTTCTCATTGGTTCTAAACCCAGCCACATGACTTCCTCATCACTGCCTGTCTATACAGACCTCCAGGTCTCTATAGTTGGTACTGGGATTAAAGGTGTGTGTCCTTGAACACACAGAGACTTTGCCTGCCATGTGATTGGATTAAGGGTACATGCTACCACTACCAGACTTCTGTTTAATGGCTTGCTCTTAGCTCTGATCCCCAGGCAACTTTATTAACATACAAATAAAATCACATTTCAGCACAAATAAAATATCACCATACATGGCTGTTTAAAAGAACCTGGTCAACTGACCAGGACTGTAGAGAATCAGTGTGCCTGCTTATGCCACCCACTGCATGGGACAGTCATTGTGCCATACAATGAGACAACCCCCTGACAACCATCTGCCACATGCAACTCCCTAATGATTCCTTTCTGCAATATCCATAAGTATTCACCAGGTTTTAGCCATATAACAACATTGTTGAAACTTGGGATGGCAATCACTGTGGTTGTCTCCTTATTCTCCACCTTAGAAATCCTATTTTCAGACACAATTAAAATGCTATCTGATTTGTGATGTTTTCTGAAAGCTCTAAAGAGAATAAATGGAGTCTCTTTCACAAATCCATAATGTTGTCTGGGCCTTGCTAACTCAACTTCTCACAGGTGTTTTGCACTCTAATAAAATGTGTGGCAGGCTCTCGGCTCTATAGTAGTCTTGCTTCCCTCCCTCACTGAAGCCCTAGCTCCCTGGAACAGTGTTTTGCAGTTACGTTCACATTCAAAATCAGCCTCACGTTGAGCTAGTTTCCATGAGTTTGAGGGATTACTGCACTGACTGCATTCAGCCTATATGAGTGTGCAGCTTTTTCTCCCAACTGGTGGTAAAATAGTCCTTTTGGACTCACTTTTTATATATTTGGTATTAAACATATGCAAATTAGTAACTATATTAAAGACTCCTTGAGAAAAATATCTACTTCATATATACATAATGTGTGTATGAAGTAGGTATTATATATATATATATGAAGTAGGTAATATATACATGTGAAGTAGGATATATATATATATATATATATATATATATATATATATAAAATTTGTATGTCTCACAGAGTGTTTAACACAGGGCTTTTAACAAAATAGATATTCAGTGTTTGCAGAACTGAATTGTTAAGTCAGGAATGCCTATAAAAACTCAGATGGAGTCACTCAACTGCTGAGCATGCATTTCTTATATATATTTCTCATAGGAAGTTAATGTACCAGGAAGGCTTCATTAAGTTTCCATTATCCTTTAACTATAAAAAGGTATTGACATGGTTTAGAAGTCATTGATCATTAGTCACAAGATGCTGCTAATCTCTACCTGAGTTAAACAGATGAGGCTGTCCAGGTGGAGAGCAGGTCATCATTCAGTCATCCCTTCAGAGTAGTTTAGACTGCCCTAAAGATGAGTATTCAGTGACCAAGACAGTACCCAGCCAGGATCCCAACCTCTGAATAAAAAACAAAACAGTGGCTACTGTGGACTTTGACAAAACAGGAGAAATATGAGTTGTACGATGGCATTTTTTTATATAAAGATAATGTCCACAAAAAAGTGATGCATACAGTTATGAATCAGTAATTCTGACCACCTTTCTAGAAATTCACCATATAAGAAAATGAAGAGTAGTATCAGGGGCATTGGTATTAGCTAGGACAATTGTCTCGATATACAGGTATTTAAGGCCTGTCTTCTGTCAGGTTCTAGACATACCTCACCTTCCTCAAGGCCAAGATGAAGGAATAGAATAGGTGACCTTTGAGATCATTCTCCCAGTGACAGGAACAGGAATCTCCCTTGCAAATATGTGTTCCTAAAGAAAATCTAAGCAGGTCATTTCCTCATTACAAAATCTTTAGCAACTTGCAGTTACCTGTGAAATCACAAATCAGGTGTGATTGGCATGTAAGTGGTGTAACCAAAATCACCTTTCTCTCAAACCATGCTTTCCTTTTCTCTCCAATGTCAAACTGGAAAACTGTGTGATTTTTGAACGTGGTCCTTTCTGTGCTGCCTGCTGGAAATGCCCACTGTCTGGGACAACCCACTTTCCCTGGAAGGCTTTCCAGAGTTCCTCAAAGCCTGTGCTATTTCCTGTCACTTTGTCCTGAGTTCTGATGTTTTACCTTGATGACAGCTGCTCAGGTTATTTGCTCTCCTTCTGTGATCTCCGACAGAAGCAGCCCAGTGTTAGACTCTCTTTTTTTTCTTTTGCAATATCACGTGCATCTTTTTATCTGTCATGGATACAAATGACTTAATCACAAATCATCAAAAGGAATTCACCGCACATTTTATGATGCGGTGTACACAAAAGGTGTACAGAACAATACAGGGGAGAATCATATTCTGTCTGTGACTCCTTTGGTAATTCAGACACAAGTCTAAACTGTATATAATGTAACCCATTTGGTATCAAAGTTGATTTCGTTTTTTTCTTCCTGTCAAACTGATCAAGAGACATGTGAGGGCAGGTGAGATGGCTCAGGGGGTTAAGGGCATTTGCTACCAAACCGGATTATGTGAGTTCAAACCCCTGGGTTCAGATAGTGAAAGACATACTTGACTCCTGCAAATTGTCAATTGATCTCTCTTTGGCTGGCCTTAGTGTCACCACAGCTCAGGGAACAGAGGACAAGCAGGATTGTTGATCATGAAGGGAGGATCTGCATCCTCAAGAATGTTGTGAGAAAAGAATTCAGCTATTTCCCAGAATCTTATACTTGTCATAATGCAACAGTCACCCAGAAGAGCCAAGCGGTCTGTGTCCACACAGCCTTGGACGGAAACAGGTCAGCCAGCAGAGCTCAAAGAATCCCCAAAATGTTCAGCCAGAGAGGAGCCTCCTGTTAGATGGAAGGGGCTAGACCAGATAGATGCCACACACTGAACAACACATTCAATGGCTCAACTGCCACTTCAGAAATGCAGCAGAAGGACAAGATAATTAGTCCCATTCCAATTTTTCTCTCTGCTTGCAGAAAAGAAAAAAAAATAGAACTTGAGTCACACGTGTTGGTCAATTGAGACCAGAGAGCTCAAGTCTGAATGAATAGAAAGGCCACCTGGGCTGACTTGCATTTCCATTTTGATGCCATTCATGGAAACATGAGTTCTATTCAGCAGTATCTATGGAAGCCCCAGTCTAGATATAAAAACAGAAACAGAAAATCCCAAATACAATTGCTATACATTCAGAATGAGTAAGCGACACACTTTGTCTTCATTTATCTTATGTATTGCTACTTCACTTCTAAACTAAAAACCATTTTTTACAACAGAGTTGACATGTTAAAATTTGTTTTGTTTTCTAGTTTTGATTTTTTTTTTTGACAAAATTTCCCTCTGTAGTTCATGCTGACCTCAAACTTTCTATATAGCCCAAGCTGGCTTCCACCTCTTCACAATTCTTCTTTTCCAGCTTCCCAAGTGCTGAGATTATAGGCATAAACTATCATACCAGCTTACATATGAATACTCATGAAGGAAACCATCCATACCCTACCTTTTATACTCTTCTCTTGATTCACCTGGCTCATGAATTCAGTAAGAACAGGTATCACATGGCAGTAGAGGTTTGTCAAAGCAGGAAACGATTTAGAAGCATTTGGGTTGAACCTTGTTGTTTTTTAAAAGATAATGTTAACAGGTGCCCCTTGGGTTCCTGAGTGAGTATGAAGGGGCATGTGTCTTACCTTAGAACCTTGCTTCTTGTGCATTGAGTCATGAGAGTGACCCACAGTTTGATCTCTCGAAGTAATGGAGACACACCTTACTTCTAGGCTAGTGGAGAAGACATAAGAATGTTTTAAATTTGGCTTTTGAGAGTATCAATAAGCAGCCACAAACATGTAACTTCTAATTGCCTTTCTATATGTCAAATCACTACTTTTAGTCTCTCTCTCTTTCTGTGTGTGTTGGTTTGGTTTGTTTGTTTTGAGACAAACTGGCCTGTAACTCATCATGTTGCCTAGGCCAGCCTCAACTTATAATCCTCCTGCCTCAGCCTTCCAAGTGTTAGGATCATATGTGCCGCCATGTTCATTGTTTTGTTTGTGTTTCTAGTCTTTTTCCTAAACTAATAAACCTAAGAAAATACATACTTCTGAAAAATTGGTTACCCAAGAAAAAGCTAGGAAGATAGAGTGTGCTAACAAAATCATAAACGGAAAACTTGAAAACCTAAAAAAATCTCCTCAAGCGCTTTGGTCAAGGTCAACACAGATACCATCCACAGGCTCTGTTGGGCTGTAGCAGCTCTGCATCTACTTTAGCCCGCTTTGTCCACCTTCCTTGCCCCCAGGACCGCAGTCTTCCATTGTATCTGAACAACTCTAGACCCTGTTCCCCTTCCTCTTCCTCCTCCAAATCACTGTACCAGTGTGGGTGAAGAACAGGGGATGGGTATGAAAAGGGTTTCAATTCCCTCCAATATGTT
Source organism: Peromyscus attwateri (assembly GCA_902168425.1). Classification (NCBI taxonomy): domain Eukaryota; kingdom Metazoa; phylum Chordata; class Mammalia; order Rodentia; family Cricetidae; genus Peromyscus; species Peromyscus attwateri. Next base: position 8,740 of record CABHPP010017345.1, on the reverse strand, counting down.
AGGTATGGCATCTCACCAGCTGATACTGATGTAGCTTAAGTTATAATGCCGCAGTGTTTTCACAAAATAACAAGTGTGTTCAGTAATCTTTAAACAGGCCCTGGTTTTAGTACATTGTTTTTTTCCTTGTCCAGCACAACTGTCTGATAAAAATTCCTAATTATTAAGCATCTGATAATACTATCTAGCCTGTTTTAATTACAGCATGCTCGTGCCTTGTTTTATTACATTTCATGCTAGAATGAACCTAGCCAGGATCTTTAATAAGGCCATATTAAATCCAGGCTAGAGGTTAAAACTCAGGAGGCTGTCTTGATTCTCTGCTGTTGCGTCTGGAATCTCATCAGAAAAACCCCAAACTTCATTAAAGACGGCTGGATGTGGGCACTCCTATATTGCCATTTACTTTAAGGGCTACCACTCTGGCAATTATTGGCGGGCTCCTCATGATCCCTGTTATATTAAGGCAATTTCTACATCCAGGTTAGGCATTAATACCGCCATTATCTCCAACACAAATCCCCTGGCAGTTGGAAAAGCAGGAGAAATTACAGGCGGATTAATCTCTAGTGCCCGTCTAAAAAGAAAACCTTTCCCCAGAGAGTAGAGAAGGGTATGTTGAACTCAGTTAAGCTGTGTTAGTCGTAATGAAAAAGAGCCCCCTGTGTCCAACTCTGCTGGCCATGTCAGACGATCCTTTATTTTCATCTTGTCAATAACCCTTTTGGGCTTCCCTCCAACCACTTCAGGTACGCTTCTTTGAGTTTTATGACATCTTTAAATAATTATGTTTGCATTAGAAAATAAATTAAAAAAAAAAAAAACCAACAACTGAGCTTCCCAAGTATGAAGACTGGAGAAAGTAATCCATTTCATACAAAAATAGGGGGCGGAAATGGGGGGGGTTAGACGATAGCCATGTGATTTCACAAATCCTTTATATTGTGGGTCTCACAGTGTGAGCTGTACTGAGGAAGGCAGATCGTAGAATAAGGACAAAGCATCCCACTCTGCACAAAGGAAAAAAGAAGAGAGGATGAGTGGCTTGGCAGGTCATTCCCAGCACACCCTGCTTTGCCTGATAAGAAACGGTTGACAGGGGCTGCTAGGGCTGTTGACGTTCCTTGGTGCTTGCTACCGAGTCTCTGGGCTTTGCGGAAGGGAGTGATAAGAAACACAATGAATAACTAACAAAGCCCCTTTGATGAATGCAGTCATTTGCATCACAGCACAAAATAGCTTTGCTCCTGATGGGAGCCACGCACACCTAACCGCAAATATTGCTTGCATCTTTTCAATGACATCTAAGGGCAGTGGTGGACAGGGTGAGAATTTGGAGAGTAAGGTGCTTCAGTGGAGCTCATCGGAACAGTGTACACGATGTTGAACCAGGGATGAGTTGCTTGTGGTATGGGCTTCAGAAAGCGATGAGATTTTGTTGGTTATGAGGGGAAAATATTTGTAATTAAATAATATGTTGTTTCATGACCCTTTTATACTTGAAATTGATATGGCCTTCACATAAACTTGTTAAGGAAAAATTCCTAAGCAAACCGTTGGCCTCAGTGCTTCAGAGATGAGTTCCCTGAACTGTGCTCCTTCACTACAAAGCTGGAGGAGGTGGAGACAGACTTGAAATGCCTGAGGTTGAATGTGAGGAACTTGCTGAGTTTGATCCTCCTTTTGAATTTGTCGATGGCATGTCTTTGCTATTTTCCTAGAAGACAGTGGAGATTAGCAGATTGAATGTATCTGCTCTTACTCACGAACTAGAAAAACAAAATTGTGACCTAGAAGCCGACTATGGCCTCTCCTTACTTTTGATCTACTGCCTGATGATAACTGGTGACCCCCAAGTTAGAATGTAGAAAGCCCCAGGGAGGTTCAGTGCATCTTTGGCCAAGGAAAAGCTAATCGCAAGCAGGAAATCTCTTACTTGTCGAGGCATCCATAGGTTGTGGTGCATTCTCTGTTCTGTGGATAAAGTAGTTGCTATTTTGACTGAAAGGTGCTTTTCCCTTTAGATTCTATAACTAGTGTATGGTGGTGTGGTGCTGAGAACTATCTAAGAACCAGACATTGTGCTTGGTTGACGGAAATGAGAGAGCGGCAACCGGAACTCCAGGCATCACACTCCTCCCCAAGTTGAGGAGGGAACAGCATGTAAATATTTAGAGCCTATTTTGAGGGGTGCTTTAACTGGGGCAGGGGAGGGTGCAATGCCATCAGTGCACATGATGGAAATGGAAAAGCAGTCTTTGAATAGAGACAGACTCCCCAACTCCACTCTTGTTTAAAATGAGTGGTTGCATTTTGAGGAGTACTGAGAAACAACATCCAGGCCCTCACTGAGGAATGTCTGTCCTTCCAAAGGATTCTGAGTATTGTTGATCTACATAACATGCCCCAAATATTGAATTGAATGTGAACTAACTTACCATGAAAGATATGTACTCCTTACTAAAGTTCACTCAAAAGGGCAACCACTAGAAAGACCAACATGTCGGTTTCCTTTGTTAAAAATGTACTTCTTTGCTTTCTTCTATCCATCCACTCCACATATATATCCACCTACTACACACACACACACACACACACAGCCACCAACTGCACATATACGTCAATTGACTACTCATATATGTCCACTCATTACACATACACATCTACCCACTACATGTACACATCCACCCACTACACATATACATCCACCCACTACACATATATACCTACCCATTACACATATATGTCCACCCACTACACATACACATTTACCTACTACACATATCTACTCACTACACACATAGATCCACCCACTACAAATATACACACTTAGATAATAGCCACATTTTCCTACGTAAATTCTCTGCCTGCTGCTGTCCATTGAATTGTAGGAACTTAGTTGAAACTTTCTGGATCTTCCCCTCACAAATGTAGACTAATCTTCACATAAATATATCAAACAGGAACAAAATGTGCTCCAGATTCCCTTTCCATCCACAGCAACTAGTTAGAAATAATAAGAATCGATTTGTCACAAACAACCTAATAAGTTGCATTTTCTCCTTTTCATTTTGCCTTCATCCATGATTGCTGCTCAAGCCTGTACCTCATAGCCTTTTGATCATGGTGACTCTGAGGAACTTGGTCTCCTGAATGTCAGAGAAATAGGACACTAGGCAGGGAAATACTCTTTAGAACTGGTAAAAATCATGTAGAAAACTCTTTTCTCCTAAATATTCTGCGTACTCATTTTGCCTAAGTAGCTACCTAAAGATTAATGTCGCTGAAACAGGTTAAGTTTGAATTCTAAAAGGATACTACAACCAGTGGAAGAATGAGATGATTTCCATTTAAAAAAAAAAATCAAAAAACATGTAACCCTAAAGAACTTCTACATACCCTGTTGCGGCTGGCTTCAGATGTATGCATCTTATTCTGTATGTGCGTAATTGTTTTCTAAACTCAAACTTGGTTGTGAGTAGAAAGAAACATCTAGCTAAGTTACCCACAGCTTGTATTGTTGCACTCCCCAAAGTGCAACTCATCATTTCTGATTTTTTTTTTCTGTTTAATTTTTGGAGTTTGTTTTTCTCAAACACTGATCAGTCCAACTCTACTTCTTATAGCGATCTGTGTTTCTTTTCATTCTTGTAACCCCAGGCTGGAGATCAGGAACTTCTGAAGCCAGACTATAAAGTAGCAATAGCAATTAGATAGACTTGTGGTTGGGTCTTTAATTCTGCCCAGTGAAGGGCCTCTAGTCCACTTGTTTTTATTACTTAAACACCTTTAAAAACTTATTTGTAATTTCTGCTGTGCTTTACAGATGTTTGGCAGGAAAATAGACGAATTTAAGTTTTGTGACTTCAGTTGAGATTTATACCTATAATCTTTCAGCAAGCTATTCACTCTTCTGATAAATTTATGATGATTGTGATAAAAATGTGAATGAAGTACTGAGTGCATGTATGTGGTTGGCAGAGGCATGACCATGTCAAGGAGCCCAATACCTCAGCTTCATGGGAACAGTAAAGCCTTCCTCTGGTTTAACTGGTTGTGTGTGCAGAAAATGTTCACCATCGATTTCTTCCCCCTGGATATTTACAGCCTGAAGACTGCTCCTACAGAGATTAGCCAAACTTCCCCCCTTGATCCAGCTGTATACCACAAGCCCTGCTTCCTTGTTTATCTGTATGAAGTAACCTTACCTCCCTATTCAACTGTATATGATCAACAGCCTGGACTTCTGGGGTTCTGTGGCTTCTCAATTAGAGAGCCAAGTCCACCCAATCCCAGCTTTTCTGTGTGTCTCTCTGTCTGTTTTATTCATCCCTTGTTACCAGAGCCAGGTCAATCCCTGAAGCCATTCAGGACTCAGCAAGTTTGCTTAGACATAGTGAGAGCTCTTCTTCCATCTGAGTCAGGGCCAATCTCCTCCATCCCCTGCCCCATCTTCCCTGTTTCCTGGTCCTGTGTTTTCCAGCCTGCAGAACAGAAGCAAGAGTAAATGTATCTGGCTCTTCTTATGCAGCCTGCAAGGAATGTTACACTGCTCTTATTCTTTGGTAAGAATGAGCTCAGTGGTCACATTTCAGACAGAGGAGATCAAGGGTAAGGCTGGGAAACTCCTTCAGCCTCAACTTTACACTAGAACAGCACAAAGTTTTGGTATATAACTAGCAATCTTAGCATAGGCCTAGACATTCTGGAAAATTGGGTATTAGTCATGTTTACTCACACACAAACACACACACACACTCACATGCGAGAGAGAGAGAGAGAGAGAGAGAGAGAGAGAGAGAGAGAGAGAGAGAAAACATCATACAGAAAAAAAACATCATTCCATTCCACTAATTCACAGGTTATTAATGACACTCCTGGTTGGGTTAACCATATTTATCTAACTGTGACTATGAATTCAGCAACACTCATGGTACGTGCTGATCCCTTTCCCTGTAAAAGAGTTGTACATTCAGAGCCAAGGTAAGAGAACTTTTCTTAGTGACCAAGTGTGCCTGTGTGACAGCCTGAATCAAACAACTCAGATTTTCTTAAAACACGTGAAGAGCCAAAGGGTCAGAGTACCTTGGTGACGCAGTACTGCAGGGTCCCCTCCTCCTCCTGCTCTCCTTGGAGGTCACAAGACCTGGTTTATTTGTGTCTGCTGTGTCTAGTGACATCTCAAGGGTGAAACGCAGGATGCAGTGAATTCCACAGCCGAAATGTGCTAGGATAGCTCATTAGCCCTCAGGGAAGGTTTATTCTTTGCTTGGGCAGATATGAGGGTTGTATCCATTGTTTGCTATTCTGTTGACTCATTGCTTTGTAGCTAGCAGGTATTTAGGAAACACTGGTGAATTTAAATTGAGCATTGATGATGTTGGTGACAATGACCCTCACAATTTTTATACAGAAACTCAGAAACAGTTTATGAATTAGTGAATACATATTGAAATTACCTTAGATGTTATGATGGACTGTTGTGATAAGACCATTATTAGAATGATAATCATAAACTTAACTTATTGACAAAAGGATATTGAAAATAATATTCCATTTAAAACAGAACATAGGTCTAGAACATAGTCATATCACTGCAAATGTACCTGATCTCCTCTAGTACAAAACATACCCCCTTTATGAAGGTTTCATCTTAGAAATCAGTTGGTTATTTTAAAACTGTATCTTAATACCTTAAGATTCCTTTGATCATGATTGATTGTACTTCCAATAATCTTGAATGTAATTGGTAAGTGACAAATAGTATAAAGTTAGATCAAATAATAAGCGCATGTGTACTAAACATTCTGTATGGCTTCAAGGATGTAATTCTATTTGAAATATTTCTTTTCACATAATGGCATTTGGTGACTGCAGTGAGCAAGGAGAATAAGTATTTTTTGTAGATGTGTATCTTTGCTCAGATCCATTATTCATTTTTAAGTGTTTTTAAAAGGAGGTGTTTTGTGCTCACCACAACCCTTCTCCCACAACTGTGTTAATGAGCATGCTGTCAGCATCCATTGAGTTCTAAGTAAGTAACGGACATCGTTCTACAGGTTTTACAGGTATGAATGTGTTTAGTTTTCTTGGGAGAGACATGAGGTGGTAGATATATTACGTCCACTGTAACTGTGAAAACACTTTGGCATATAGTCAGCAGTAGCTAAACCAGCTGCCCATACATGTCACCCACACTAACTGGTAGAATAAGACTAGAATTAAGGAAACGAACACTAGATGTTTTTGAGCATTGGCCCGCACAGGATGAAAGCTGCCCCTCTTTCAGCTAAGCGACAAAAGTGTTGCCTTTAAGGCATTAAGGTTTTACATTGGTGCTGCATGTAAGTGAGCACTCTGTTCCCCAGCAGATGAATGGAATGGCTGTGCCCTTCACACTGCAGAGAAGAAACCAAATCGATGGTCACCGTTATGTCTTTTGAGTTTAGAAAGTTTTGCTCATTCTCAGATGGTTTTACTTGTTTTCAGAAGATTCTCAAAACACTTAGTGCTGGAGGGAAAGGGAAAAAGAAAGTTCGAGGTGACTGTCATCCACATCCCAAAAGTAACTTAGCTAAGATACAATTTCCTTTGTGCATTTTATTTTGTTTTCTAGTAAGGCAGCCTAGACAAGAGAAAGTGAAATATGGTTAATTGACCACAGGAAATATCCACCTTTTATGCCTTGAAACTGTCCCCAAGTTGGCAATCCCATATGATTCAGCCTGATAACCCAGTGTCACAGCATTTGCTGAGTTACAGTAACCTACCATGCCCTTCATACAAAGCACTGGGAGCTGCCCATGTGCTGCTTATGATGACACAAGTCTGTTCCCCTGTTTGCTGTATTCAGTCATACCTGGACCCCAGCCAGGGCTTGTGTCCTGTTCATAAGGCACCAGTTACTCTCTGCATATTTACCGCTGTCTGCTGGGCTCTGTAGACTTGACCTACTTTTAAATGGGCATGTTATAAATACCATGTGATAATGTCTTTCAAAGTGACAAAATAGCATAATTGTAAGGATAGTTTCTGAAACTCTCGTTACTTAGAAACTTCACTGAAGAAGGGTAAACAATGAAGGGAGATTAGGATTTAGGGAGGGGCACAAATAATGAGGTATGCAGGCTTAGGATATGGTTGAATAAAAAGAACAGTCCAGAGGTGCCACATTGTGTGAGGGAATAAGCATCCATCCAGTCAGGGTGAAGATTCCAGGAAGTGGAAAATTAAAGAGATTAATTAAAGCACTTTGTGACAAGTCCTTTGTGTCAGGAAGAGGACTGAGAGTTACAGTTCACCATGGCCATTGCATGCTGAGCACCTCCCAAGTGCCAGGCACTCACACCTTTCCACTTCCACCAAATTGGAGAAATTAATTATCAGTTGTATAACTGAGAAGCTGAGATCTAGCAAGATTAAGTGTCTCATCAAAGGCTAAATTTTTAAATTATTTTTAGGTAATCCCTTTTAAATCACTTACTATGGAATAAGCTCAGACCTAGGTACTTAATAAAGATTAGCTCACTGAAATTACACAGCAAATCAATGAGGGACCCACTATTACTGTTACTGTTTCCTTTAGAGCTAAGTGAGGCACCCACAAGTCAATTACCTGACTCAAGGTCTCATAGTATGCAGATGTGGAGATGAGCTGCACAGAAAATACCTCTACAGAATCAACCTTCTCATGCACTTAGGTAATAGCTATAAAAATGGTTGGAAATGGGGGCTGACCCCAGAGATGCAAGGTAAGTCCCTGTTGCTGAAGGTACTATGCACTTCAGACCCAGGGCCCAGAGACCCCTGAACTATAACTGACCTGAATGCCTCCTTCCTGAAGAAGCTTTCATGGTACCAGAAGGTCCCATGCAAGCTTCCACAAGAGTGAGGCAACTGGCAGTCCTACCCAACTCTGACATCCAATGACCACATCAAAAGACAGCATGGCATGATAACCTTAAGGATAAAGTAGCAGTATGATACCTTGGCAATAACCAACAGCTTTCTAAACGGACTTAAGACCTGCTCAACACGAGGGAAACTATGCCTGGTACTGGAAACCTAGCCGGCTACCCAGGGCTAGTGAAGTTGTGGATGTTGGAGGAGAACCTATACCCACTACTTCACTAAAACAGCGTAATTCCTAATTACATTCTAAACATTTGTCCTTATACCCACACATAAGTGTAGTCTTCACCTCTTATCAAGGAAGTATCTCTTTGTAACAAATGGAGGCCATTACAGAAAATCACAACCAATCAAACTGCAGAGTTGTGGTGAACAATCGCAACTGATACACCTATAACCCAATTGTTGCACCTAAAGCTCAGTGATCATTGTAGAAGAAAAGGCAGGAAGGATTCTAAGAGCCAGAGGAATAGGGAGTTTGCTATGAGATGGTGTCTTCTCAGGTGTCAGAAATGACACCCATAAAGTCTCACCATCAGGACTGCCTTAACAGGAGCTGAACCAGGACACCGATAATCATGCTAATGTAGGGCAGAAAGACACCAGTAGACATGCTAACATGAAAGGGAGAAAGCTCATGAGGCCTCAACCCTACAAAAAGAGCTACAGGAGACTAAGGAATGTTGCAAGTGGAAGACACAGTCTTCCCCAGTGAAAAACACCCCAATTGGTTATCCAATATCAAATGGTCAGTCCAGAAAACATGTACATACAAATAACATTATATTGACTGAGCAAGTTGTGCGTGTGTGTGTGTGTGTGTGTGTGT
>CABHPP010017340.1:0-15063 GCA_902168425.1 Peromyscus attwateri | reverse complement strand
AAAAAAAAAAATAATGGGAAGGAAATGCTTATAGACAGCAGTGGCTCTTTCAAGAAGATCTTCCTGTAAGAATTTTGAAGGCAGTATCACCTTCCAATGCCACCATTCCTGTACATGTTGCTATTTAAAAACCATAGTAGCATTGTAATAAAATGAGCAGAATATACTTCATAGTGTCTCTGTCTGTATTCTTCACAAAATATTTATATAAACTTACAGTAATAGGGTACCATAGAGCTTACACAGCAGTTAGGGGGTGGGATGAAGAGCAGGCAATGGAATTCATTCAGGAAGATCCCACTGACCTTAGCCATTCTAGTCTCTTTCACAGAAGGAATGAGATAATCCTGTAACACAGGATTGTTACACAGAGGGAAAGCATTGTGGTCCAGAAGATGCTGATGGTATGAGCCTCGCCTACCCTAATGTGCAGTGCATGTTGGCCTGTCTCATCATCATTATCCTTCTGACGACTTGTTAAACATGTACATCACATTTATTTTTCCCCAAATGATGAGTATTATTAGCACTGCTTCCCCATGGCTGCTTCAAAGAATAATCTGTATGATTTTTAGGATGTCCAAATAAGATTTATGAGGTTTTGCTTGAAGACAGCAGCTATTATTCTTGAAAAACTTTAAGCAAGACAGGAATCATATATTTTTATCCGTTATAAGCAAGAAATGATATCATCCCTTTCAAATCTTTCTGTCATAGCCTCTAGGATTAAAGATTCGACACCAGAACAATAGCCCCAGGAACACACATGAGGAGGGCCTCTCCCTGTGAGGGTCAGCAGGTTTTCTCTGATCCTGGAGAGCAAGACAGATAGGCTGAGCTAAAAACTCTGCCTTGTTTCCCCTTTTCATTGTTAAAGCTGATGTTTTTCCATAGCACATGACAAGCGGGGAGGGGGGGGAACAATCATTTCAACACTTCTGCTATACTAGAAAAATAAGGAGTTTTACCAGATGACTGCTATCAAATGTTCTCAATAAAAAGTTGGGGTTTCCAATTTCAAGTCTCCTCCTTGAAAAAAAAATTTTTTCCAAGACAAGTTTTCTCTGTGTAGCCCTGGCTGTCCTGAAACTCACTCTGTAGACTAGGCTGGCCTCAAGCTCACAGATATCCGTCTGCCTCTACCTCCTGAGTGATGGGATTGAAGTTGTGCACCACCAGCACCCGGAAGGTTTTGAGATGATACTTAAGGGAAAGATATGATTCTCTAGGTATATGAAAATATTCCTGTACTATTGTTCATTTTGTATTTTGCTGGCCATACCTTTGAGTTACTTTTATGCTCTTGTGCATTTCTGGTTTCTTCTTCTTTTTGAATGCAGTGCCCTTTAAGCTGCAGGAGGGAGAGGTCCGCATCATTCCTCTGGAGCGCTGCCAGTCCTATTTTGACATGAAGACCATCACCAGTCGGATGATATGTGCCGGCTACGAGTCTGGCACTGTGGACTCATGCATGGTAAGCTGCCTTCTGACTATGCAGGCCACTGAAGTCTTCCATGACCTCGGTGAGCTTGCATAGCTCATTACAAGTCATGTGTGACCCCTTAGAAACATCTGTGCAAATCCGCTCACTGCCAGGAGGACAGTTATATCAGTCCGTCTCCTTTGATCACTTTGGTGGCTAGGACAAGACTAATTATGAGGGGCAAGTGGAAACCACAGGTTTAAATCCACTGTCATAAGCAGCAGGGGAACACCAGAGAACATTGCCAGGTATAACCATGAAGACATTAGGATATACATTGTCACCACCACCTGCCCCCAGTTCCCACAGTGTGTGAAAGGAATTGTCTCTAATGTGACCACCCTGGCATTGCCTGAGATCTCGTGGCCCTCATTTGATTACCAGACATTTGTCAAATGTCACTGCCTCCGTCCTCAGACAGGGTGTATGGCCATAGCAATCTGCAAAGTGTGCCTCTTAGCAGTGTAGGGAAGTGTTTTTCTGTTTTAACGTTCGTCAGCTATTGTGCTGAACTGTCTCTGGGGTTCAAATGGGTAGGTACTCAAAGTAGCTGGCAGGGGAGGAGCAGGTGCCGGGGGTTCTGCACAGCTGTTCTGTTGCTTCGGAGCAATCAGAGTGCTCTCCAGATTTCAGAATTAAACAGAGCTAAGCCATGCCTGTCATTAGCCCTGCATAATTAAATGACATTTGTGATGGTTCAGGAGAACATCTTGTACAAGTGATTAGTAGGGGGCGGTGTTTTGATTTGCCATTTGGGATAATTTCTACTTCTATAAGATCAATCCAATTTAAAGAATAAAGTTGTTTGAGGTAATTCATTTTGATACATCAAATTTTTTATGACATTTTGCTATTTGCAGGAAGCAACTAAGAGTTTTCAGACCTTGTGATGAGAACAAAAATCTCTTTACTAACTACATCCATCCCTTTAAAGCTCAGAATCCATCATGTTTATTGGGAAGTCCTGTTTATACAGTGGAAAGCAGACAACTTCCCAGGCTTATGCTAAGAAACTGTGTTGAAATTTTGCAACTCAGTTAAGCTGGTTTGGGTTTATTATACCCTTAGGATGATAGCCCTGCCATTAGACCTCTGAAATCCCATGACTAACAGCAATTGCTATTTCTTGCAGGGAGACAGTGGTGGGCCTCTGGTTTGTGAGCGACCTGGAGGACAATGGACATTATTTGGCTTAACTTCGTGGGGCTCCGTCTGCTTTTCCAAAGTTCTGGGGCCTGGAGTGTACAGCAATGTGTCTTACTTTGTTGAATGGATCGAAAGACAGATATATATCCAGACCTTTCTCCAAAAGGAAATCCAAGGATGATCAGAGACTTTGCCAGAAACCCACACAAGAATGGCCCTCTTGACTGCGAAGAGTATCCTACCAAGCGCTGTACGGACAGGCTTTTCATGGGCAGGGTGCCAACATGCACTGCAAGACCTCTCGTTTGCCTCAGATCCATTTTACTCAGCTTTTGATTGTTTTCAACTTTATCATTCATTAAGTTCATGACTTCTTTTAAAAGCACAGACCAAAGTAGGTTTCGTTTTTTTTTTCCTTAGGCTAACCTTGAATGTAGTGTGGAATTATCAACCCCGTAAAGACAACATTTGGAGCTCTATGGTAACAAGTTATAGGAAGTTCCTTTTCATACTGTCACACGAAACACACGGGGACACTGATGGATCTCCTCCAGGTTCGGTTCAAACACTGTGGCATAGGGGGCACATTTCAGAACTGATCCTGGAGACTGGCTTTTAATTCATAAAAAGCCAAGATAATGTACATGCTGATATTATTTACCAGACTCTTCTAAATAGTTTGGGGAAACTATGAAAGACAGAGAAAAGACCCACCGTATTGATCTAGACAGTTGAAGTTGCAAGACACACAGAATGTAAAATTCTCTTGCCATCAAAACTAACACTCAGAAGTATAATTCTATCCTTTCTGCATTCAAATTAAGATTGTAATTCCATAGAAAATCTCCATAGGACTTTCCCCGTTACTGGGGATTTTTAGTCTATGTCAGTTATATGACCAAGATTTCAACAACTAGGTCAATTCTTGGGGAACTATATTGTTTGCATATATGAAAATGAATGAGAACCTTCTCCACTTTGGAGACAAGCAATTAAAAAAAGGGAAGAAAATCAAAGGTATCCCACGCCCAATTAAATCTGAAAATTAGTCTTCCTGTGTTCACCCAAACCAGAAATGTCACAGAAATCTATTTCAAAGTGGAGCAAAATGTTGCATGGAGCAAAACATTTTGCAATTTCCCCCAATGATGTCTAACATCTGGTATTGCCATTTTGCCTCATTGATAATTAAAACAAAAATTGAAAGATGTTTTTAAGCACTGGGCCACTTTACACAAATCAATTTCCGAAGCAATTAGTGGTTAAAAGTATTTTTTTTCCACTTAAAAGCTTCCAAACACAAACCTTAATACATACCTAATTTAATTAGCCAGACATCAACTATGTAACATCCAAATGCCTTTTTGAACAAGTAGGATGTACTACTAAACTTCACCAGCAACCAGCCTGCCTCAGCATTCCAAACAGGGACTACCTGCAGTTTTATATGTGTATTTTGTATGCTTTTTCTATGTGTCAATATAGTTCAAATCCAACAAGTTGTTTCAACCCTTATTTTCCATGTTATTCACCTCTTGTCCTGGAACTTGTTACAAAGAGCACTTGTACTGGGTTCACAACGGCATGAAGGTTTAAGACCATTGGTCTGTTTTGTTACAATTGTTGGCACATAATTAATGAAGCAATTTTTTTTAGCCTTGATGAACTTATATTCAGTAAAATGGACATGTTGGGGTTATTTTCAATAATTCTGAATACAAATAAAATGATAGTTTTTTTCTTCTTGAGGAATATGGATGGAATATAGATACCACCTTCCAGGAAAGTGGTTCTCTCTCTTATAGCTCAGTGGCACCCAGTTTCCTGTCAGCCAAAATTTACATGTTATATATAAAACTCACTCTCACAGGAACCTGATCTTTCAGACTAGTAACAACTTCATCTTTAGTCTTATGAGTTGCTAATCGTATTAATTGTTCCTGGAGTACCCCAAAACATCAGCCCTGCTAAGAGAACACGAGTCTCCAATGCCTGCGGTGCATTTTTTGCAAGTGTTCCTACTCTTTAGAAAACTTTTATAATAAAATTATACACCAAACCATTTATTATTCATTTTCTTGGATTCCTCAAAATTTGGTGAAATATTCTAAATATGAAAATATAACACACCACACTAGCAATGCTAATTTTGCATAACATTGTTATTCTCTTGTCAATTCGACCTTTAAAAAGCTTTACAAAGATCTGAATCTCCTCAGCCTAGGGGTCAGGTGTTTTTTTTTCAGAAGTTTTCAAATTTAAAAAAGAGAAAGTTAATCAACAAGTAATTAAACGCAGCAATACTTTTGTAGCAAGATACACAAATGATTCCATCCAGTACATGAATAGCTTCAGATTTTTCTAACACATTGAGTTTGCACCTAATTTATGAACAAAGTTGTGAGGGTTCAATGCTTTCGTATATGGACAGATAATTCACATCTTGGAAACGACCTTCTTCGATTCCTTTTTGGTATATCCCTTTAACCTTTAGATGAAAGCCTTTTATATGCATATGAGTATGTCTTTAACGTTTATTTCGGGAATGGCGATCTCAAAGGAAGGAATTCCAGTTGCTAGAGGGACGATGAATGAATGATGTGATTTTTTCCCCCATAAACGAAGAGGTCCAAACAGCATCCTGGCAAAGGCATGCTTTAGCGTTCTCCTTCTCAGCTCTGACACCAATTATACCCACATTCAGGGAGGAGGCACGGGAGTGATGACAGCTTTCAGTGAACATTATTTATTAAATAATTTATTAAAAAAAATCTTAGGGAAGCAGAAGGCCACTTCCTTTAGCCACATGATATTGTCATACTTTCAAAAATGAGTCTATATAAAAAGACATTTAACAATAACAGGAAGGTACAGAAAGTGACTAGGACAGTACAAGCAGGCAACGGTTAGGCCCTGAGAATAACAGTTGATAAGACTTTGCTGTAGACATTGACTTTTAGCATAGAGATTCATGAAGGCAATTCCACATGACTGGTAGGTGACAGCTTTCAGGTGAATACAGAAGTTTTGAAAGACTTCAATGAGAATACATGACCTCACAGTAGCAAACGGACTCACCTGGTGTAAACTAGCTCCTGGGCATCCATGATGTGTCACAGCAGGAAACTTGCTACAGACATGTCTACCCTTAAATACGTTAATTTTTTTCTAAGAGCTTGGGAGTCCCACTGAGCATAACCTTTATCAGTCTCAACCCAGATCTTATACTGTAGCGGCTGCAACGCAGACAGGCAGTTGAGCACTGTTACAACTATGAACTCTCAAATGGTCTCTGGAGGACTGTTTTGAAGATGATTGTCTCACGGTGGGGCGGGTATCGTCAGTTTTGGAACTCGGGGGGGTTGCTCACAGTCTCTAGGCTCAGCTGATTGTGTTTCATGACCTAGTTGTCTGTTTCCTGATGGACAACACCTGCATGTGGGGAGCTCCTGTGTCATCTCATAACAGTAAACAGCAGAAGGCAGCCTGGTGCTGTCGGACAAACTAGCCCTCTTCTCTCCCTTTTCTGCAAAGGCTCTGCTTCAGCACAGTGCTGAAACAGGGGGATGCTAACCACCTGCAGTCAGGGACCAAAGGTTCTCACGGGAAACAAAAGGTTCTTGGGGATTTGTCTTTAAATTAATGAGTTTTCCTAATAAAGCAGGTTTTTTGTTTGTTTGTTTGGTTTTGGTTTTGGTTTTTTGAGACAGGGTTTCTCTGTTTAATAGCCTTGGCAGTCCTGGAACTCGATTTGTAGACCAGGCTAGCCTTGAACTCAGAGATCTACCTGCCTCTCCCTCCCAAGTGCTCCCAAGGTGTGAGCCATTGTCTGGCTATAATGAACCAGTTTTAAAAGTACTTTTTTTTCCTCTTAAAGAAAATTCAGGTGTAAGTGTATCTCACTTAAAGCATTTTCCAAATGCATGAGACTTACCTATAAAATAAGTATATTTCAAATGATAATTATCCTTTGATAATGTTTGCATTTATAAGACAATTAAAATTCCTTTACAAAATCTAAAGAGTCTCATAAAACAACATATGACCCTGAATTAAATATTCCACTGCTGAGATCAAGCACTATCCCTTGTTCACAAATGAGCACACAGGTATACAATTGCAGACATGGTGTTGGTTTTTTCCATGCCTAGCAAAATGCTGATATCCCTTGTACAGAAACGCAAGTGATCCTCACTTTTGAGAGACACCTCTTCTGAATCCTTCCAAACTGGAAAGATTTCCTGCAAGGCTAAGCAGGGTATCCTGTGCTTTTAACAAGCTAAAGGTTCAGGCATCTTCAAGGCTCCTAGTTCAGAGCAGCCGAGGTCTAGCACAGTCTCACATGTAGGTAAGTTTTCTTGCTCAACTGCACACGCTGTTGTTGACTTCATTGCAAGGGCAGCAGAGGGGCCAGTCATGGGTCCTCCTGACTCGGCAGCTGATTGGCTGGCATACGGAGATGCCACTTGATTGATCTTTGTAGTCCCTCTCCACTTCTTGAGAGCTTCTGCTCTCTCCTCTGGAGCTAGTCTGTCAAAGCACTTGGCTCTCAGAATTGGAGATGGAAACACAGATCCCTGAAGAACTCGATATAGAAACCTAGGTTACAAACACCACCACAGAGTTAAGTTCACTTCCAATGCATCATGGGAATCATTGGAAATATTAACCAGCTTAAAAAAAATAGAAGAGTCTGGGAGGCACTTGGCTTCTGAGATAGAGGAAGGGAAGTAAGCTATAAAATGAAGATTAAAATAATATTAAACCTGGTGTGTGTCGGGGGGGGGGGGGTGAGCCTGTATAATTCCAACACTTGGAAGGTTAAATTAGAGGGACAGCCATGAGTTCAAAGCCAGCTTAAGCTTGACAGTGAGTTCCAGGTCAGCTTGGGCTGCTATGCAAGACCATGACTTTAAAATTCAATAGTTAAAAATATTTAATAAATTAATATTTGTAAGGAACTCAGCAAACAATAAGTACTCTTTCTGCTTGCCAAATAAGCATAAAGGCCCCCTCTTCTATTGTTACAATGACAATAAATTTCAACATGAGTTTTGTAGGGGGAAGCATTTGAAGCAGAGAAGATTCTTCTGCGTAAGTGAAGATGGCGCCTGTTAGCAGATCCATAACCCTTGCCCACCGGAAGCTTCTTTTGGCATGAGGAGATAGATGATGTGCACTCTAACAATGTAACAGGAGAGCCTTTAGGAAGTGAGAAGGCTACGTGGGGTTTGCTCCTCCGCCTTTGCCATATGTGGTTGAAGCTTTAAGGTTTCATCCTCAAATGAGAATCACCAAACCTGCTGGTTCCTTGACGTGGGACTTCCCAACCTCCAGAGCTCTGAGTTAGTACATTTCTGTTTGTGAGTTACCTAGTTTGGGTAATCTATGGTAGCAGACCAAAGCCAAGGCTCAGGGGACACCAGAGAGAATGATAGGGCAAGGTAGGTCCTTGGATAAGCAAGCCCATGAGGCAAAGTTTCTTTCTTCCTGTGAACTGTCAATCAGATTGGACTTCTCCATGACACGGAAATAAATGTCTTCACTTGCTTAATCTAGTCCTGTTCTATGGGACAACTGAAACCAATATTTTAGCTAGCATGTAGGCTGGCTTCCTCACCACTGAGCAGGGCGGTCTGCCATTCACTCTTAGGATGAAGCCTGTGATTCCATGTACTTACTCTCTTGAGGAGAAAACAAATTACATACCTGGGCAGAAGAGCTATGCAGGTTGTAAGAACACAGACTAAGTAGAACACTGGGTCCAGCATGTGCTTCTGCATGATCCAGTAGGGGTTGGAGGGTGGGTTGCAAGTCACACACAAGGCTCCGAAAGCCAAGGCAAAGAAAAAGTATGACAAGATGCTCCCAACCATGACCAGCATGTGGATCCATGTCTGTAAGACAAGAAGGGCCAGAAAACGAATGCTCACTGCAATATGGGAAAACTTGCTCCATTAAAGAAACAGTACAATAAGCTCTGAGTGGCCCATTCATTTTACAGACCTTACCACGCAAGACACAAGATACCAAGGGCAAAAGGGAAGATCATCATTCATGAGTGGCTCATGCCACTGTTTGAATTCTACAAAATTAAATCAAAAGCCAATGGGTGATTCTGTTGACTGGTTCAGTTTGTACTGTCCATGTACCAGGAGGTGTTTGGATTTCCTTTTCCATTTTTTGTATAGTCACTCATTGATTTGATTATGAAATCACCTTTATTCAGTAATCTTCAAAACTTCAGCCATTCACATAGCCAGTAGCTACCCCATTTGCTTACCCACCCTCTTATTCTTTCTTAGTCAGCAGTCAAGTGGCTTGCAGCTCTCTACTCCCTTTCAAGGAAACAAAGTTCAATGAATGTGAGGGGTCTTTAGACCTCTCAGAGCAGAAGCTTGGAAGAGTTGCTGGGCCTTCTTCCATGTTACTTGGTGCAGCATGCATCATAGCCAGCAGGGTACAGGGTGCCATGGACTTGGGCTTTCCTTCTATGGGAAACACCGTCTTTATAAATCTCTTTTCTAGGACTGCAATTTTCAAATAAGGTCCAATTCACTCTTACTTTATTTCCAATTATGCAAAATAGTTCCCCACAGTAGACATCTTCACAGAAGCCACAAAGATTACTCAGATTTTGTAAAATGTAGAAGCTGCTCAGAAAATGTTGGCTAACAACTCCTTGATTAAAAATGGCATGCCCCAGAACAATAGGTCCTTCCATCCCTCCCTTCCTCTCCCCCTCCTCCCCTCCGTCCCTCCTTCCTTCTTTCCTTTCATGTTTTTCTTCTCAAATGCTCTCCCTTCTATTTAAGCACTAGTCTAGTTTTTCCCCCCCTCTTATTATGTGATTTTGCAAGTGAGACGGTGACGTCACAGCCCACAGTTGTAAAGGAGTTGGCACAAGGAAGTGAATGCGGAGAACACTGAGTAAAACTGCCCAGGAACTGGGAGGTGACCACAACACAGTGAGCAATGTGAAGGACACATGTTTCAGGAATTCAAAGAGGCTGACTTTCTTAAAAAGGGACTGCAAAGTCCCTGAGCTCTGGAGCACATCCTCTGGAGGAGGGACACTTCTGTCAGCTGCACTTCTGTGAGGACACTACTGCATGTTTATCTTTCATTCTCCTTCTTGGAGAGAATGCTCCACACTGAGCATAGCTTTGGCAACACACTCCTCATGCTAAAGCCTGTCACTGAAGCCAGGGAGACAGGATCTCATCACCAGCAACTAGGACTGTAGCAGTGAGGCAAGGGCAGAAGAAAACACATGCAGTCGGTTCAGGCCGCTATGTATCCTGACAAGCACGTCCGTTAGTTTCTGCTCTCTGGCCCTCCGCTGACTCTTTGGGATTTTGTTTGTGGGACCATGGTTCCCCAATATAATTTTCAGAACATTTCTACTTGCTTAGGTTCTCCAGAATGTACTGTTGTTTCTTTCCTCAGTGAACCCCAATTGTCATGTGTCATGTGTCAGTTCCCCTGGACCAGACAAACCACAGAGCCTGTGGCATGTCTTGGGGTAGAACCAAAAGTATCGTTAACGATTGTGTAAAAGTTCAACAGTTGCTCAAAGGAAAGCAAACATAGGTTTTGAATTTCCTTTAGCTAATCTGTTCTTTGCATATATTAACATTTTAATCACATTTGGGGCTTAGAAGATTTGGTCATAGGTCATTATGCATAAGCAAAGCAAGTTATGCCAAAAATAGATATTTGGTCCCACTTTATGACTTGTTATAAATAATTTGATAATATAAGATTGTATGTTTTGATTGAACCATAACTTCATCCAGTGAGTTCCTGTTTGAAATCCATTTATTTACCCTGATGATAAATATACTCCTGAAGTGGTCAGGTGTCTACCTACTCACTGACGTTGGTTTTTTGAACACTTATTCTGAGTCAGTCTTATCTCTCACAGTGGTTTATATGGTGAACGAAACAGGCACGAATCCTGAACTCACACAGATTATAGTTTGGTGCAGAAGATAAACATGAATCAGATAATCCCATAATTAAATGAATAACTATAAATTATTTTCAAGCTTATAAACCAAAGCAAGAGAATAAAATGAGATACCAGGTGATACAGGGAAGGTTCTAGAGGAAAAGAATGTTTGCTAAGGTACACAATGATTTAAAGTAATATTTTGAAGTTGGTAAAAATTCACGAACACAAGGAAAAACTAAGTATCTCCACTGATAGATAACAGGAAGTAACGAGGTTCTGATGTGATAATGAGCTCAACGCATCTGAGAAGCTGAACGAGGGAAAATGTGGTGCCAGCCCTTGAGGAAGGAAATGAAGTCGGGTACAGGTTAAGAGTCTCACTGTGCCGGGCGGTGGTGGCACACCTTTAATCCCAGAGCCAGGTGGATCTCTGAGTTCGAGGCCAGCCTGGTCTACAGAGCGAGATCCAAGACAGGCACCAAAACAACACAGAGAAACCCTGTCTTGAAAAACCAAAAAAAAAAAGGAGTCTCACTGTGTGAGGTCTGGTGAGCTTTATTAGGGTTTTCAAATTCATCCTAAGCATAATAAGAAAATATAAAAAATCTTTGCCCAAAGAAACAAAAAATATTTTGTATGACCACAGGGCATAAAGTCCTCATTTACTAAAGTTAACAGAGTGAGGTTATGGCACAGAATGTCGTGGACTTTAGGGCAAAGCCATCAGCTTGGTCTAAAACCTACTGAGCACAGCTGGTGTTTTCCTGTCAGTGGACCCACACCTCTATGAAGTACCCACTGGCGACAGAAACAAAGCCACACACAGGTTCTTCTCACTTTCCGTGTACTGGGCATCATGGCACCCAGTGACCCTCAACTTTGCGCTGAGTGACCCTGTCTCTACAGCGCCATTACAGTTATCAGCACCAAGCTTACAGCCGCAGAGAACTTGGCAGGTCCGTGTCTAACAGAAGACATACCCCAGGCAAAGGGAAAACACTCACCAAACTCTTGCTTTCGATCACCAGATGGAGGAGAATGATGAACAGAGCTGCTGTGTTCAGGGGATTCCCAAAGGTAAAGATGTCAATGTCAGAGCCCTGGTAGGTCTACAGGAAGAGAACAACAGGGGCTGAGTGTGAGGAACTGCACACACTTGGTGGTGTAACACCATTTTATCTATAGCTCAAATGTGGCTTGACTATTCTCTACAACAGTTCAATTAACTAACCGGTCACTTAGGAAAAATGAACATTCTCAGGGAAGGGACTGACTCTCCCACATAGGCTATCTATCTACGTTTTGAACTTTTAGGTGGAATTTTCTTCATTCTGAATCATCATTGACCTTTTTTTTTTTTTTCATAGTTCAGCTCCTAAAGGCACATAAACACATCAAATACATTCCACTTAAGAAATCACTGCAGCAGCAGTTGTGACTATCCTAAGCTTACACTTGTAGGTAAATATCCCCTCCCTCTCACCTATGCATCGTGAAGTCCTTGAGAATTGCCAGATCTCAATTCTCTGTTCTCTCAGTCTCCTTTTCTGAATGCACGTCCAGTGGCTGTGCATAAATTCCTCTGACAGACCAATATAGCGAGAATACTCAAGGGAGCTAATTCAAGTAATTTCATTTGAACACGGTGCAGGAACTGCCAGCCTAGTGAGTATCATCGTTTTTACCCTCAATGCTGTCAACATACTCTGTGATCACACACGTGTTTCTTTCTGGAACAAGGTGCAGACAGCTGCGCGGCTCTAACATGCTTGGTGCCAGCTAAACTTTTAAAATGAACTTTTATGCGTTCTTTGCTTAGTTCGTTTCTTCTTAACTCATATGTAAAATGTGGTTTTTATTAAGTTCTGAAGATATTTCTTACAGGCACTTAAATTTAATACTCTGAGTCTTAGCCTGATAGAATTAGCCCAATACTCACTAATAGAAGCTCTTCTATTTCTGATATTGCTCGATGATTTTTGGCTAATGTATTTATATGGCCAGAACTTAAATTTTATTTAAGCCACTGACAAAAATTAACAGACAGCTTAGAGTTAATAAGAATCCTGCGAGAAATCAACTAGGTACTTAACTGAATCCATCACGTAACATATTGTGAGGGGTTATACATCAGTCAGCTGACAGCCGACTGGAAGCAAAGTACGCAGAGGCACCATCGAGCCATTAAGGGCAAACACAGGAGCAAACGAAGACTTACAAAGTAAGGCACAAAGAAGCAGACCAGACTTTGATAGAAGGCATCCAACAAGGTGATCCAGAAAGTGAGGGGTAAGTATGCCTGGAAATGAAACACAGATTGGAGAGAGAGAGAGAGAGAGAGAGCAAAATTAACAAGGGTCAGAGCAAAACGACAATCCTCTGGTCCTTCGTCCTCTATTTCATAATGCCTGGTAGAAGAATGCAGGCCGTGAGCTAAGACAAGTTCACTGTCGAATGTGGCAGGAAATGTAACAAACCACAGGAACTTTTATTCAACGTACTAGAGCCATTAAAAAAAAAATCTAACTTTATTTTTAGCTGTTTGAGAGTCTTCCACACTTATTTCCAGAGTGGCTGGAGCAGTTTGCAATCCCATAAACAGTGGCTGGAAGTTCCTTTTTCCCTCGAATCCGCTCCAGCATTGACTGTCAGCTGTTTTCTTGCTCTTGGCCATTCTGACTTGGGTAAGATACATAAAAGCATATATGTGTGTGTGCACACACACGCATGCATACATATAGGTATATATGTAATGATAACAACTAGAGGAAGAGAGGCCATGATTTTGAGAGGAGAGGGAGTGGGATTGGGAGAAGTTGGAAGGAGGAAAAGGAAGGGGAAAATGTAATTATGTTTTAATTAAAAAATACAATCTATTTTATCATGGATCAGCATGTGTGTACTCTTGCATGTGTGTGTTGTATGTATATGTGGGCACAAGCACGAGCATGTGCATATGTGCATTTGTGTGCCTGCACACATGTATTGTGCTTGTGTGTGTACATGTGTGTGTGTTTGTGTGCATGAGTGTGTGTGCACAGTGTGAGTGTTTGTGTGTGTGTGTGTGTGTGTATGTGTGTGTGTGTGTGTGCTGCTTCTGCTTGGGACTGACTGAGTCATGGGCTACACATGTAAAACATGTACTCTGCCACTGAGCTACACCCCTAAGTCCTTCTGGATCTAGCAAATACCTGAAGCAGGGCTAGCTAGTCATAGTAGCTCTTCACGTCTATTGATCAGAAAGCACTATTCAAATACCTATCCAAATCCATCACTTTTCTTTGCTTACACTATTCCTTTCCTCCCTCATTACCATCAGATCTATCTAGGAATGACTGGATAGCCACCTTAATTGCCTGCTACGCTTTCTTCTGTAACACTCAACCAATCTTCCCCCGTGTTACAATGTGAATATAAAATCTCCTCCAATCATCTCATGTCTTTCAAACTTGATCCCAGCTGCTGGTCCTGGGACCAGTCACAAACAAACGTAAGGTAAAATAAATCCTTCCTCATTAATAGGCTCTGTCAGATATTTGGTTATAATAATGAGAAAAGTGAGAAAAAATGAGCTACAGAACTAGCAGAAGGTTCTTGGGACAAGCACTAAAATCACCAGGGAAATGCAGATTAAGACCAATTTATGATTCTATTTCCCATTAGTCAGAATGGGAATGATCAGGAACACAAGTGTCAGCAGATGCTGGAGTGGATATGGGGAGAGGGGCATTCTTATACACTGTTGGTTGGACTGTAAGTTAGTGCAGCCACTTTAGAAATCAGACTGGTTTCTCAAGAAACTAGAAATAGAACAAGTATACGACCCAGCTCTAGAACTCCCAGGAAAATCCCAATGGACTTTACATCATACTTCAGAACTCCATGCAAATCCATGTTCATTGCTGCTGAATTCACAATAGCTAAAAAATAGAGCTAACCTAGATGTTCATCAACTGATGAATGGATAATGAAAATGTGATGCATGCCCACAGTGAATATTGCTCAGCTGTACAGAGAAACGAAATCATAACATTTGTAGGTAAATGGATGGAACTTCAAAAAATTGTACTCAGTGAGGTCACTCAGGCTCAGAAAGACAAATGTCACATGTTCTGTCTCATGTGGCTTCTAGTGTTGACTCTCATTTTGTTTGATTAACTTGGAATACCTGTAGAAGCCAGGTAATGAGAAAGGGACATTGAGTAGTAGACACATTAAAGGAAGGAAGCTGGGAAAATAAAAACTACTGGGACTGGAAAGATGCAAACATGGAGTGGGGAGGGGACGGGGAAAGGGTGAGGGAAAGATTGACCAAATGAAGGGTGTATGAAAATGCTATAGGAAACCTATGAACTTGTAACCCAAGTAAAAAATACAATCAGGAGAGTGTACCCAGGTTCCATGACAGAACAGGGCGTGCTCTGGGTTAAAGGGTGTAAGTGGGGATGAGGGTGGGAGACACGGGAGCATGGGGGGG
>CABHPP010017336.1:0-25962 GCA_902168425.1 Peromyscus attwateri | reverse complement strand
AAAAAAAAAAAAAAAAGAATTCAGTCAAGGGAGGATTATATTCTACTTGCACCCCTGAGGCATAGGAACTTGGCCTCTTGGTGCCTTTTAGCCTAAGAAGAAATACTAAATATGCCCTGCGGTGAGTCACAGGCTCCCGCTCACAATGCTCAGCAAAACACTGGCATTGTCCAGTGAGGCAGCCACTTACAGACAGCTGCCAAGGCAAGTGTGCATTTTCTCCACTAGTGCCCTTAGCCTGTAGTGTCTGGGCGTAGAGGATGCAAGCAGTGATCAGAATGTACTGCCTATCCGGGATGCTGTCCCATTGCTTGCTTCATTGGTACCTGTCATTTTTTTTTTTTTTTTTTTGGATGCTGTTCCCAGCATTATTACGTGAACTTCAAATAAACCAACTCATGGACCCATCTTCTCTGCAGTTAAAAGCTCCAGGAACATCAAGGAAGAAAGAGCAGAAAGACAATGCCAGCCAGAGAATCAGGAAGTCTGCTGTGAAATTGTATCTCCTAGAAATGACTGGAAAGCTTCACCAATGATACCACAACAATACAGCACCCTGTACAAGAGCCAGTGACACCAATACACATACTAATGTAAAAGGAAGAAATCTCAGGGTACCACTACCAGACAAAGAACTACAGGAAACTCAGGAATGCTGGAAAAGAGAGAATTAGTCTTCCCTAGGGATGATGCCCCCAACTGACTATCCATACCAAATGGCCTTGAAATCATATACACACAAGCCAAGCAACACTAAATGGACTCAGAAGGTTGTATTTACATATACATGTAAATACATAATTATTTATACATTTATATATAACATTATATATATATATGTGTGTATACATATAGCTATATAATAATTAAAGAAAAAGAGGCCATGAATTTGAAAGTGAGTTCTGGGAGGGCATGGAAGACCTGTAGGAGGGAGAGAAGGGATGGGGAAATGATGTAATTAATATTTTAATTAAAATATGCAAAGATTAAAAAGTTTAATTGTTCCTCCCTCCACACAGAGGCCATGGAGAGGAGGTTCCAGAGAGCTGTGCAGCCAATATGATGGAGGCCATGGGAAGGAAGGACACCAGCAAACTCGGGCTAGAGAAGGCAATGTCTGAGGACTTCACGTGTGATCCTCTGACCCTGAATGCAGTGACTTGAGAGTGTTCTGTGGCCTCTTGTGCAATCTGAGAAATAAACAGGACTTCCCATGACAGGAAAGCTGCCTTTTGGGAATTGCTTGGATGGGCAGTTCCTAACCTTTGCAACCTTGGCTTCTTCACTTTAAATTAATAGACATGCATCTGAGTCCTTACTGCAGGATTAAGATTATATAAAATACCACAGATGCAGAGAGTTTTAGGCAGCAAGAATGGCAAGGAGATGGCCCTCAATAAATGGAGAGACTTGTTTCACTTTCTGGTGTTGGTCCTCGGATATTAGTCAGCTTCCTGGTTCTTGCATCCCTCATGGCAACTAACAGAAGCAGAAGTAAATTCTGTCTATCGGTAATACATTCATACATACAGTCATGTCTGTCTGCAGCTGCTTCTACCTGTCACATCTTCTTCCTTACCCCATCAAATCTTCTCTGCATACATACTTTGACCTTGACTGAACTCCCCTGTACCCTTCTCAGGAGGCTCCAGGAGTCTCAGCAGTCCAGCTTGGGTGGCCATCCCTGAATCCCTAGAGTCTTCATGGTCTCAAAGATAACTCAGTACATCTTGCTCTATACCAATGATTCTTGCTCTTTGATTTGTCTTCTCATGAAATTTCAGTCTACTGCGCAACTGGGACTTTGCATGCACAGTTCAGGGGCTTGCTGTCACTCATGTGTCACTCACTTGGTTTGTCCCACCATTTAGCCCAGACTGAGAAAGTACTAACTTGGGACAGAGAAGGAAGAGATGTTCAAGGCTATGTCCTAAATTTTGTGATAGGGCTTTCAAAAGCTGGTATTAAGTTTGGGTTTCATTTTTTAATTTTAATTTCATTTTTATTAATGTGTGTGTGCTTACCACATGTGTATGCATGACCACACAGGCCAGAAAAAGGCATTGACTCCCCTGGAACTACAGGTGACTGTGAACTTCCCAGTGTGGGTGTTGGCAACTGAACTCATGTTCTCTAGGAGGACAGCAAGCACTCTTCAGAGTTAAGCCAGCTCTCCAGCCTCTGGTTTTAAGTCTAGTTCAAGTTCATCCCTAACCCTGCTGGCAGGTCACAGGCATGTCTGAGGAATACATGTCTAACAGTGTGGTTTCGTAATGAGTGGGATACACTCACGTGTGAAAGGTACTATGTACACAGCAAACTACGGGGACCTTGACGCACCTGGAAGTCATAGTGGTTCTCGCTGTCCGGGTACAAAGCAAAGGAGGAGGTGTCTGGTGGGAACTACTTGATAAAGGAAGGAAAAGGAGCTGGAATGATTGTGCAACTAGGGAGGGAGTTAAGAGGAATGGATAAGAAAAAGCTGGAGAGGAAAGAAGGCTGGGTAACGTGAGCTAAGGAGAAACCATAACCACCTTCTGCCCTTTATAGAAAAGCCACAGGGAGGATGGCCCACAGCCATGCACAGAAAGAAGCCAGTCTTGGCATAATAGTGACGGCAGGCACTACAAAGAGAGCGGTATGATTAGGGCTACATTGAAAGGGAAGAGGGAGATGGGAGAATAAGTAGAGAAAGCAAGGAAAGTAAGACCTTTAACCTCTGTGTTAAAGGCCAGAAAGGAGAAGAGTGAGACAGAGGACTGGACAGATTGAAGAAAACAGCCCGATTCTATCTATGGCTTCCTGCCTCTAGTCTCGTCTCATACTAAGGATAAGGGGTGGGTGCAAAACCCAAACTGGAGATTTCCTTTACTTAGCTTTACCACTGATAGAATCAAATCACTACGATTTGTGAATCTCAAAAGGTTCCTTAACTTCTAGGGTTACAATGGTTTACATGACAGCTGCCTAGGAGAGGTCTCTTCCATCGGTGGTCATGACAGTTAGACAGGTGGGTAGGAAGGGACCTCAGAGAGCTATTTACCCACTCCCACATTTCTTTTATTACTCTTCACTGTGTGGGGACTCAAGACTGAACACAAATAGATGGCCTCATTAGAGGAGCTGAAACCCATAATATAATTGCCAATTATGCTTCCTTATTTTGTTCCCCAATCTAGTATACAGGAACTTCCTAACTAGTGATACAGAATGATAATAAAAGAGGGAGTGTGACCAGAGCCAGAGCGGAGATTCAGAAACAAAGGAAAAAGAGACTAGAGACTAGGAGTTGACCCTGGCTGAGAAGGAAGCAGGAACGGATGCCTGGGCTGGGGTTGGGATTAAGACCAAAGGCTTCAAGCAAGGGGGGCTGCAACTGCCTAGCCTGTTCAACATACTAGGTCTGATCAGAATCAGTAAATAGCAAAAACATATATGTGTCTGTGTGTATACTTGCACACACATACATGATTTCATAATACACATATATACACAATAAATCCAAGGAGGAGGAAAACAGGAGATCAGGAGATCAACTGAATTAGGGTATAGGATGTGACTCAGTGGTAGAGTATTTGCTTAGTGTATATGAAACCCTAGAATCCATTCCTCCAGTACCCAAGAGTTGAGGAACATCAACTAATAAAGAGGGATAATCAGGGGTCGTTCTGGGCAGACAAAAATGCACATGCAAAATCCCTGAGGCTGGGAGGGGATCAGTTGGGGCAGGGGAGACCATATTGTGTCCTAGGAGACAAAAAAATATCAGTGAGGCTAGAATAAAAGAATGCATGATGGAGAGCAGGAGGGGGATGCTGTGGGGGGTTAATCACAAGAGTTCATTCTCACGAGACAAGATCTTCCCAGACAGACAATTAGTGTA
Organism: Peromyscus attwateri; assembly: GCA_902168425.1. Classification (NCBI taxonomy): domain Eukaryota; kingdom Metazoa; phylum Chordata; class Mammalia; order Rodentia; family Cricetidae; genus Peromyscus; species Peromyscus attwateri. Next base: position 22,079 of record CABHPP010017336.1, on the reverse strand, counting down.
AGCTGGAGATCTCAACCCTACTGAGGTGTATATTAAATTGCAAAGCTGAGAACAAACATTTGTGTGAGGTCATTCCGGCATATATATATATATATATATATATATAAAAAACCTTGGCTATAACTACAGTATAACAATTAAACTCCACTCTAGGGGGTCAGCCCAAAGGAACTGGATTACTGCTCTGCATGTGAAGCTGCCCACGTATGTTTTTAAATGAAATAATTGGTTTTATGAGGCAACAGAGGAGTATCACATGTAATGCAGTACCCATTACATGTTATATGCAAATGTTATGAATATGTAACAGCAATGCTGTAAATAAAAAAAATGTATGTGTCTATGCATGAAGGCATACACACACATACACACACACACACACACACACACACACACATAGTTGTGTAACTATAGGAGGAGAAAAAATGAGAATGATTTAAATCAGTAAGAAACCCCAATTTTTAGCCTAAGAGGAGATTAAGACATTTAAGACATGCTCCACTCATTTAGATGTCCTTTGTAATAACCAGGTGCAAGACTATTTTCCTTATAGTTTTCTAAAATATCATAAATTCCACTAATGGCTACTTCTTGCTATTATGACACATTCTTTTGGGGGGAAGAGGGATTTTTTTTTTATTAAGAAATTTTCTACTTACCCTACATACCACCCACAGATCCCACCTCCTCCCTCCTACCACCCCAAGAGGGAAATCTTTTAAGATAGCATCTCCTGTACCTCAGGCTAGCCTTAAACCCTGCCTCACCTCCTTAGCGCTGGGAATATAGGTGCATCACCACATCTGGTTGGGACACATTTCTGCTTGCTAACTTTTCTGATGAGAAACCAGATGCTTCGAAGTGATACTTACTTGGAGTCCCGGAATGCCTGATGGGCCTTGGGGACCAGGAGGGCCTTCTTTGCCCTGAAAGAGCCAAGACATACGAACATCATGAAATCTTTAGTCAACTGCTCTGGAAAGAAATCTCACAGGGGGCTGTCCTGTGAGCTAGGAGGAGCTGGTTAAAAGTTAGGGTGTACCTGCAGCCTCCTTGCTTCACCGGCTACGCCCCTATCAAGGGCTGGGATAGCGTCAACAGAGCATGCTCACACAGTGCTGGCACAGAGAGACCCACTCTACATTACAGAGATTTGGGGAATCCACCATCAGAAGACTGTGGAAGATGTGTGGGGCACTGGCGTTCACAAGACTTGGCTCCAGATCCAACTCAGCCTTTGTTCCTTCCCACAGAACCATCTAGGACTATGTTCTGCACCTACAGAGCCCAGCACAAGCGAGAGGCTGGTCAGGAGGCCTGTGTGATCTATGGTCTCATTATTTTCATTGTGTATTTTTCCCAGAGATTCCCAAACTTTTAACCAGAAATAGCTACAAGGCATTATTCCCTCCATGAAAAATGTGTGGTATTTTGAATGTCTGTATTGCCAAATTGCATCAATTGGTATTTTGTTTCCCATTTTATTCATGAAGGCCTATGGCTACCACCAGGGCTTCAGCCTCTGTTCTAATCACACTGCTCAGCTTCCTACCACCCCATGTCTCTGCCATGAGTATGTGGGGCTATGACAACTTTCCAGTCTCTGCCAGTGCCTTTGCAAGACAAGATTCTGATGCCTCTAATCACATAAAATGGGATAGTCTGAAGCAGTGGTTCTCAACCTTCCTAATGCTGCGACCCTTTAAAGCAGTTCCTCATGCTGTGGTGACCCCCAATCATAAAATTATTATTGTTGCTACTTCCCAACTGCAATTTTGCTACTGTTATGAATAACAATGTAAACATCTTTGCTTTCTGATGGTCTTAGGCAACTCTTGTGAAAGGGACATTCGACTCCCAAAGGGTTATGACCCACAAGTTGAGAACCTCTATTCTAAAGGGTTATGATTTTACCGTCAAAATATAAGTGAAAACAAGCAAAAGTGTGTATTTATTCTACATTTATATAGATTTTTTTAAATGGCCCCATCAGTGGACCAAAACACAGTTCCTTTATTAAGCACTATTTGTACTGTATGTAAACTGCATGACTATGTTTTAGCCAAATCTAAACCATGAAGAAGATAGCAACACATGCTTACAACACAGAGAGATTGTTGTACAGATACTTGAGTTTGGTGCAGAAAGGATCATGCTTTATTTTTATCATTGTTAAAAGCTTCTGCAATGTATTCACATTTTTCATATGCATGGAAAAAAGTTACTAAAATAATATAGAGAAGGTATGCCTTTGGGTTGATTTCAATTTGCTGCAAGACATTTAGGACAATCTGAACACACTGCCAGTCAGATCTATGCAGAATAACTGATCCAGTGAAACACAGCATCTCTCCTCCATTACAGAATCTACCACCGCATATGCAAATCGTGTAGATATATACTATCAAATATTCAATTAACACTGGGGAATTTTAAATACTGATAATGGAACATTCTGGATACCTCTATAGATGCTCCTTGTTCCAAGAACCTTCAAATGGAAAAACAGTGATTCTAGAACAGGGTCAACAATTTCCAGTCCTCTGTCTGTTCTTGTAAATAAACTTTTATTAGCAGAAATTCATACCCTAACAGTATATGTATTGTCTATGGCTCATGCTGCCTTACTGAAGCTCAGTTCAGTAGTTACAACAAAGAACTGTGTGTCACAAAGTATGAAATGTCTCCTATTTGTTTCTTCATAGATAAAGTTTGCTAAGCCTTGAGCTAAACCATTCACTTGATTCTCAGGTGAGGGAGGCAAGTTCAGGAGAGGACTCTGCCTCTTGACATCCCAGCCACCATAAACACTTCTCTAATATTTACAAAGCAGTTCACTTGACCGAGAGCAGGAGACAGACACTCTTTAACTAGCCTCCAGCTACAAATTCCAGCACACAGAGCCAGCTCCGCCAATCTTCCAGAACACCCTGCCCCAGTCTGCACACAGCATCTCCCCAATCTCTCTTTAGAGTTGAATGCTCACAAGGTGACATGGGACTTTCCCCCTTAAGTTTGCTTGTACCAATCACTTGCTGTGGGATTAACACATTTAAATATTTATTAAGCAACTAATTGAAATCAGGCAGAAAATAGAAAATAATGATTTTTTTTCAAATTAATTCAGCTTTGAAAATTCGAGCTCCTTGCCATGTAAATAGATAGCTATACAGCAGCTATAAAAGATCAACAAAAACTCCGATAATCTAAAATTCTCCACTCACGTTGCTTCAGAGGGGCTATGTCCTCAAACTATTTTTAGTACCAAGGAGTGTCTATTTAGACATTGTATTCTACAAGAGTAATTATAAGAGGTGTCATCTGGGGAGTCATTGTCATACTGTGGCCCTTCATGTCATATCAAAATAATGGTGAGTGGTTCACGTTTTAATTCAAAACAGTGAGAATACTCAGGATTTCATGAACTGTGTGTATCCATATCACCCAGCCAACATCATTTCACCTAAGAAAACTTTGCCCATACCCGAATTTAATATTTATAGTAATCTATCAGGACTATGGGCAGCTCCAACTGCTCCCATAGCTTACCAAGGAGTCTCATGATAGAATCAAAGTTTTATTTAATAGAGTTTAATTCGTAGCAATGTAATGATTTTACAACTGGGCTCAGTATCTTATTCTCCTCAGGCAAACAGTCCATTAGTTTTATTGGGAAAATCTTTTATGGTCTGAGAATCAATAAAAAGCTGCCTGCGGTACTTTCTACCCTGGGATTTATGCATGGGTTGCTTCAAACGGATTGACCGAGGGATGATCCTACAAAGGGACATGGGGCTGCCAGCTATTCAATCTCAGCGCTCCATGGTGAGCTGGGGTGAAATAGTCAAAAGAACACCAAAGTGATGTCTTCAAATTGACTTAAGTCCCAAGCTGAACATTAATTTCCTGTGTGCCTTTGTCTACTGGGCACCACTTTTCCATGCTGGCAAAGAATGATGTGCTGTTGCTGTGCACCCTCAGGGTCCTTCTGCACAGAAGCTTGCCAGAGACACAAGAGCAGGAGCCCAACCTCATGCTTTGTGACAATGCTGCCGGGCTTCCTGTAACCAGCTGTTAGCTCTGACTTTTCTGTTAAATGCTGACTGCTTCTCCAGTCTCACTTTCCTTATTCATAAAATGGGTAGGACAATTCTAGGCTTCTCTAAATTACAAGGCTGAAATGGCTGGAGAGAAGCCAGAAGGGATAAGGGGTACTGATATATTGGATGTGTATCTTTAAACGCTATGCATGTATTCAACCAGCATGATACCTCCCAAGCTGTATTTCAGCTTTCGCTTTTTGGCGCTGAATCCTGATGTAGTTCTAGCAGCTTGATGAAAAGAAAAGAATTCTAGGTTTTGAGATTAAAAAGCATTGAGTTCAGCTGCAAACAACACCAGCTGTGATTTGGGGATCTTGAGCAATGACGTTCCTTTCCGACTTGTACCTTCCTCTGGAAGAGTTGTGATAACAGAGCTGTCGCCAGCCTGAAACACAGCTGAGCATACCACAGCACAGGATGGGCGTCTCCATCACCTGCGGTTACTCAGAACCACACTCAGACACTACGCTGACAAGGAGAGATGGAATGGACATTTAGAGCTTGTTTTCACTGGGGAATCACAGGTCACCAGACCACTCCATCAAAACCTTCATTTTAACGGTAAAGTAATGAGACACCTAGCAGAAGGCAATTTGCCCTGCATTTTCCCTACAAGAAACCATGGCAGTGAACAGAGCCTCAGGAATATAGGGGCTCGCAATAGGAGAGGACAGGAGCAGAGCTGGCAAACACGGGGCTCTAAAAAGTCCTAATGGTCAGCGTAAGGATGATTCTGTGTCCCACAGAACTTACCGGGGGCCCTTGAAGTCCTGGTGGTCCTGCAGGGCCTGCATTTCCATCTGCTCCCTACAAAGACAAGGCAGAAGACCAGTTTCAGAGCAGCTGGAATGAGGCTGGGGGAGCAACCACAGTCCAGGAAGGGGTGAAGCATTGATCAACCAGTCATCCCTAAGACAACAGAAAATCTTCACATTTGCAAAAAAAGATAGAAGAGGAGTTCCGGAGAAGTGAGTAGGCAGTGCAGGGTGAGCCCCAGGCATGAGTCTATACCACTGCTTTGGGGGCTGTTGTTCCTTCTGCCTACAGCCTTGTCCCCATGTCCACAGGTTCACCTCAGGCATCAGTTTCTAAGAGAGATACTCAATACCTGCAAAATTGAAAAGTTCAAGCACTGGCCCATCACAAGCCACGGTAATGTCTTTCCCTCTTTTGTAGCTATTTTTTGCTGTAGCACGTGTCAATGTCTGATACCCCAGTGTTCGATGACTTCAAATTCATTTATTGCCTATGTTCCTCTTTTCCAATCCCTCCTACATCACAACTTCCATGATTTCTTCTCTTCCTGGGAACTTAAGAAGCTTCTGGAGTATACTGGATCCTTAGTCAATATTTTTGAATAATCAGACGGGAGTAGGGGGCAGAATGAGCTAGGGGATGAAGGGAGCAATTCTTTAGGTGAATTTAGGCATTTGCCTCTTGCTAGCATTCATAAGCTGCATGTGATCCAAGCTCAGTTTCTGCCCCTCTGAACGTATGGAAACTGCCTCCATCCTAAGGAGATGGGGAATGTTTGAGATGGGTTGGAAGAAGTGCTGGGTACAGGACAGGGGGATTGGCTCAGACAGAAGCTCAGACTCAGAATTCTGGGTGTGCATCCTGCCTCTTCACAGAGTAGCTCTGCAACCCAGTGCAAGTTACGTTACCCCCTCCACATGCCAGAAATGCAGAAATGTGAAATACATAAAAAGAGAACCACCACCACATGTGGGTTGTTGAATGGGCTGAAAAGGGCAACACACATAAAGACCTAGCCATCACCAGAAACACCCCAAGGACTCTCTCTGCACAAAGGGCCATCTAATACCAAAAGTCTATCTTCCATCCAAGGACCAGAGCCACAGCAGTTATCGACTAACCATGGAAACATGCACAAACAAGTTCTCACAGAACTTTATTGATAACTATTCAGAGGCTTTTGATTGATTTATATATACCAATGCAGTGTTGTTGGTGGTTTTTCCCCCCTTAGGTGCTAGCCATGTTATAGGAACAGAGAAATAACCATATTATAGCCTTGCACTTCAATGAAACTTGATGCTTTAAATATGACTGATTTTCTATGGATTGCAAGTTCTTAGGGCAGAATGCTGTTTGATGCGCCTACATCTCTTAGGCTAGATAAGAAGCCAAATAATGTTCATGAACTTCAGGGACGTCAGTAATAGTTAAACAAATAGCATGAAGTTCTTGGTGAAATTACACATTTAGTCCAAAGCTAAGTGTAGTTTCTATCTCGAATCTGTTTTGTTTTTCTACAAAAATTTAGCCAAAGTTTCTTTCCCCGCACCCTGGACTTTGTGAAGTTGGAATCAAAAGCATAGTAGGAAAGTGGTAAAAGTTTTATCTGGTGGAAGCACACTGGCTGAGAGCAGAAAATAAATGCTGGAAGAGCTCCGAGGGCTTGGAGCCTAGACCATGGGATACCCTGGACAGGACCTGCCAAACAGTAAGCACTTCTGCATAAATGGCCAAGCTGTTTGCTTCTCTGCTCTTGAGTTGCTTCTGTGGGACCAGCCACTGAGCCTATGGGCTGACTCATCACCTAAGCTCCAGCACAGCAGCACAAAGCATGGCATAAAACAGATGCTCAGTAAGCATTTACATAAGCTGAAAGCATTCCTCCCTTGGAAACAGACCCACTGGCTTCTGACTGTGACCTGCCTCTGTGTCTCAGACTCATCCTTTCGCATGAGCATTCAAAGCCAGGACCTGTGCCTTATGGGTATCAAGGAGCTCTAAGTTATAGCCATTTCTGGTGGGAAGGTACTAGAGCCATGTACCCACTTTAGAACTCTCAGGATGAAGGAAAGAAGGTTTAAGGGTGGGTCCATCCTCTGTGATTCTCAGCTGATGGGGTACACTTGGAGGTTAAAACTACTATGGCAAGAAATTATTCACCAATGAACTGATTTTTAATAAAGCCACTTGTCTCTCATACGATCTTTTTTGATTAATGATAATGGCATTCCTCAATATTCACTAGAGTCACACCTTTGTCAGGATTTCATCTGCCTGATTTTTGGATCTAACTATAAAATAGGTGTGCTGGTTGTGTTGTGGTTTTGGGGTGTGTGTCTGTCTTTCTGTCTTTCTTTCTGTCTTTCTTTCTTGTCAACTTGGCACAGCTAAAGTTTTCTGGGGAAAAAGAGGAACCTCAACTGAGAAAATGTCTCCATCAGATGGGACTCTGTGCACATCTATGGAACATTTTCTTGACTAATGATTGATATTAGAGGACCCAGCCCACTTATGGCAGTACTACCCCGGGAAGGTGGTCCTAGGTGCTATAAGGAAGCAGCTTAAGTAAGTTTTAGAGAGTAAGCCAGTAAGCAGAGCTCTTCCATGGTCTCTGCTTCAGTTCCTGCCTTGAGTTCCTGCCCTCAGTGATGGAATGTGACCTGGGATGTGTGAGCCAAATACATTCTTTAGTCCCCATGTTGCTTCTGGTCATGGTTTTTTATCACAGCAACAGGAAGCTTACTGGGACAGTACGCAAATACAATGCAGCATGATTTACTAAGGAAAATTATAAACCTTGAAAGAATTTTAAAGTTCTATGCAGTTCAATGACAACAAATGAATCAGTCTCTTATGATTTCCTCCACAAAAGCACACAGCAGAGCAAGATCAGGTAGGAACTGAGGCTGGGGAATTAAAAAAGCTGTTGACATCAGAGATATTAGGAGTGGGGAGATGATATCAAAGATTTAAAGTGAACTCTTCATTCTTTGAAATGACTGATTTTATTGTGAACTTGATGTAGAGGTTTACTATGAAAGGCCAATTGCTATTTCATGCTCTTACATGATTTCATTCAACAAATACTTTTTTAAATTTGATTTTTTTAATCAATTAACACAACTAGAAGTCAGTGAGTTGCTATTTAAAAAGACAAAGCAGGGACAGAAGAGATGGTCCAATTGTTAAGAACGTTTTCTGCTCTTGCAGAGGACATGGTTTGGTTCATAGCAGCCACATAGCATCTTATAATTATCTGTCACTCCAGTTTGAGGAGCTCTGATGCCCCCTTCCTGGACTCTGCAGGCATCTCCATGCATATACATGTACACATGCATACACATATACACAAACAAACACATGCACCCACACACAGTCTATAAAAAGCAAAGAAACAACAAATCAAGCTTAATTTCGAAACTTGTAACTTCATAATTCAAACTGACTCTCTTTTACAAAATTTATTTTAAAATCCTCGTTTCTGTCAGGCCCAGGTTCCTTTTCAGTAGACTTTGAGTCTGAGAGACAGAGTTTCATAAAGAATCCATGAAAATCTCTGGGGTCCTGGGCCCAGCAGGGACAGTAATTGCCACTGCTTGTTGTCATGGCTACCTTCAATGAATCTAAGAACTGCAACTGCAGTTGGCTCCAAGCAGAGAACAACATGACTAATCTGTAGGAGCAGAAAAATGCCAAAGCCCTATGTCAATGTCATGGCTACACTTACTACAAGAGCAAGGAAATTATTTGCTTAAATGGCACAATAAATTGGATGGTAAGAAGAGTAGACATTTATAGTTATCAAAAATGCCAGAGAATAACAATAAGTGGTTAAAAAGAATAATAGTGAACAATAATTTGTAACTGTTAGTTATTGATTCCAGAAAACTGGGGAGGATCTAGGCTTCTATGGGCATCTTCAAGTTCAATGTAAAGGAGTTCTTTGCTCAAGATCCTACCTTGAAATACTGGCTTTATCATTCCTTACCAGGGACCCTTAGGCCCAAGATCACCCTGAGTAACCCATCTTTCAGGGCTACTCAAATCCCTCAATATTCATCCCATTCACTTCTTTCTTACCCCTGGACACTTTAAGGGTAAGCCCATCCCTTCAAATAAGATAGGTCCAGTGTAATGCAATCTCCATGGAGAATGGATATATGCCTTGAATGCCAAAACCAAGAGACAAAGGTCATTAGAGAGTCTACTTACTGGTGGCCCAGGATTCCCTGGTGGGCCCATGAAGCCTGGAACTCCAGGGTGACCCTAGTAATACACAGAAGATAATTATTCAAAAGTGACTCCTTTAAAAAGCTTTCAACTTGAAACAACAACAGTTTTCAACTGAAACAAGGTAGTTTCAACAACCAATCCAGAGTCTGCCTCTTAAGCTGAGTGACAAGTCTGGTTGAAGACTCTGGGAACAAAGGGTCTCTTTATCATGTACCTTTAATGACTCCATAGGTTCAAAAGTTAATCATAATATTTATAAAAATGAATAGGTCTTGAGAGAGAATATGCTTCAAAATCATCTGCGGTGGAGAAAAAGCATATGGAAGTAGCTGAGGATGTAGATCAAAACAAAATGGACTGTATCTTATATCTACATGGAACCTGAAAAAAGATTTGTATTATACTCGCAACCTTCCAGATATGCATGCAATGTCCCATTAAAGAAGAGAGAAAGAAAGAAAGAAAGAAAGAAAGAAAGGAAGGAAGGAAGGAAGGAAGGAAGGAAGGAAGGAAGGAAGGAAGTGGGTATGTACATTTATACAGAGTTGTCACCTCTACAGGGCTTGGTTCTGGGATATCTTCCCAAGGACACCAGAATTCAGGGGTGCTCGAGTCCTTTATACAGAATGACCTATGAGTCCTACATACCTGTTCACATACTTTTAACTATCTCTGGATAACCTGTACTAGTTACTGAAATGAAATACTAAAGGAAGAGCTGTTATCACATTATTTCAGAGATACTAAGAAGGACAAAAGTCTAAAAACATTTTCAGTCATGGTTGGTTTATTCTATGGCTAGCAAGGCCAAGGATGTAAAGTGCTGTGTGTGTGTGTGTGTGTGTGTGTGTGTGTGTGTGTGTGTGTGTGTGAGAGAGAGAGAGAGAGAGAGAGAGAGAGAGAGAGAGAGAGAGAGAGAGATATGCATGTACAGACCAAAGAACAAGGCCCAGTAATGTCCCTCAGGGGTCAAATAAAAGGGACTGTATCTTATATTTAAATGGAACCTGAAAATTTATTTTTATTATACTCCCAACCTTGCAGATATGCATACTAATTTTTTTTGACAGGGAGTTTCTCATTGCCCTGGGATTTGCTGAGCAGACTAGGCTTACTGGCCAGCAAACCCCAAGGATCACGTGTTTGCACTATCCCACTGCTGAGATTACAACTGCAGGCCACCACAACAGCTTTTTGTTTGTTTTTTGTTTGTTTGTTTTTAACATGGGCCCTGGGGAATCAAACTCACCCCTCACACTTTCAAGACAAGTAATTTACTGTTACCCACCAAGCTCCATATCTATAGTGCGTGCTCTCTCTGTCTCTACCTGTATATGTATGTGTGTCTGTGTCTGTGTCTGTGTGTCTGTGTGTGTGTGTGTGTGTGTGTGTGTGTGTGTGTGTGTGTATGTACATGTATGTGTGTATACCTCCTTAACAGAATAAGCTTGGAGTAATTTAGCTATGACAACAATACTATGACAATATTACAGAAATAATCTATTTACACATCTGGAGTTTCCTGTGAGTTATAGAATGAGCCATTCATTTTTTTATAATGTAGAATTTAATGAGAATTTAATCTTTCTCTCTCCTACGTCTCCAAATCTGCAATTGGAAAACACAAACAATACTCATTATAATGCATAGAGTATTTGTTGCTGACATGCTGTCCTTGGTATGATAACCCAGATACCTTTTGTTTCTCTAAATACAGGGGAGAAAACCTTAAGCACAGCTCTCCTTTGGCTGCTTGAGGATCCCTGGCTCGGTGGCTCACCCTCCACCCACCTGTATCAATATGCCCTGAGGTCAGGATCCACCCTTGCTCATTTTGTATCTCAGATTCTGGAGCAGTGCCCGACATGGAATTGGTTACCGTGAGCACTGGAGTGAGATGCAGAGCATTGTGAAAGCAGAAAGGGGAGGGCTGGTAGAGACTGGGAAAGAGAAGGCAGGGGAAATGATGGCCATGGAAACAATGCACAAGTCACTTAGTAATCACTAAAGCTGCACAAGCAAGGCTGTACGGAATCAGCCAGCACTACCGGTTGGGGGGACAGTGGGGAAGCAGTATTTCAGAATCATATGGGGAAGAGCGCTTCAGTATTGGTGCCAGCCTCCCATGCATTAGTAGAAGGGTCCAACTAGCCCGAACGGGCAAGGACTGGCTCAGGGAGTGCTGTGAAGCATTTCAAACAGCGCCATGAGCGTAAAAAGAAGCGCTCAAGAAATGGAGGGAGGGAGAAAGGGGTGCTTCCTGGAGAATGAAAACACCGGTGAGGGAGAAGCAATCATGGGGAGAGAGGGGAGGAAATGAAAAGGTGAAGGCTCCTCAGACAACTGAGAGATGGATCAGGATGCGAGTAAGCAGAGTGGTCAAGATGGAAAGCAGAAAATCAAGATTCAAACATTCCTCTGCAGGCACAGAAGAGGCCAGGGTGGCATCGGAAGCAGTGGGTGGACACAGCCGAGAGCAGGGCCTTTCTTACAACCAATGCAAGCTTCTTTATGATGGAAATCGGCTTTACCTGATCGCCTTTCTGTCCCACCTCACCCTCTGCACCACGCTCTCCTTGGTTTCCCTTGGAAAGAAAACAGAAAAGACAAGACATTTCACTAGAGCATCACTGCAAGTATACAAGCACGCCTAGGTGCTTTCGCTCACTCTTCAAATTCTTTCAGATTATTGCTGCACACCAATCACGGTGACAGCAGACAGATGCAAGCCCTGATTGAAAGACTGCTGGTGACATTGTTTAGCTGTGTTTCCGATCCCTTGAGGAAACATAAGCAAACAGGGCTGGGAGGAAGGCGGGATTGAGTTCTCTGAGCCTGGTATATCACTCCTGAACCTGAACACAGGGATGGATGGCAGATATCACTAGAAGAGTGGATGATGGTCCTAGATTGTATCTGTAACCACAGTGAGAGGTGGACAAGAAGGTCTAGGCTGAGGGAAAGAGAAAGCACGAGGTCTTCCAGGAAGGTGAGACAGAGGAAGAAGGGAGGGTCGGTGGGTGGGTCTTGAAGAGCAGGTGTGTGTGAGAAAGGTAAAGGAAGGTAGAGACAGGAGACCAGGGAGCGCTGCACACTGAAGTTCACAGGCCAGTGATAGGCTCAGGGAGAGTACTTAGTGACCATCTGCATCATCATCACTACCTGACCATCATCCTTACCACTGTCAGGACCATCACCATTGTCAGCAGCATCACAATATCCTAATCATCATGTCTATCACCATCCCCACCTCACTACTATCATCACTACCATCACTGTCACTATGGTTACCATCATCAGCACCACTGTCAACATGATCATCACCATCCCCTTGTCATCACTAGCATCACCACCATCATTATGGTTACCACCACCAGCACCAGTACCTAACAATCATCATCACCCCATCCCTACCCTCTTCTTATCACCATTATTATTACCACAGTCACCACAATACTTAGAGCATGCAACCTATGGGAAGTATTTTTATAGACTCAACTTAAAAGCTATGATTCAAATTTCCAAAATTTTAACTGTCACCTCTCCTGGTTCTGTGGGTAGTTTTTAAATTATTTTGAGATATTTCTCCCTTTCCTTTCCTCCCCTTCAAACTCTCCCATATACTACCCTTCTCTCCTTCAAACCCATGCCCCTTTTATCATTAATTGTTATTACATGTATATGTGTGTGTGTGTGTGTGTGTGTGTGTGTGTGTGTGTATGCCTAAATATCCCTAAATATAACTTACTCAGTCCATATAATGTTATTTGTATATATGTTTTCAGGGCTGGCCATTTGGTACTGGACAACTAATTGGTATGCTCTTCCCTGGGGAAGGTCACCTCTTCTGCTCCTAGCATTTCTTAGTGGTCTATAATTCTTTGTATAGGGTTGAGGCCTTGAGAGCTTTTTCTCATCCACTTTGGCATGTCTGTTGGTATCATCCTTGTTCAGCTCACGTTTGGGCAGTCATGTTGGTATTTTGGTTTGGTTTTGTTCCTTGAGACAGAATTGCATAAAGTTCAAACTGACCTCAAACTCACTATGTAGCTGAGGCTAGCCTTGAACTCCTAATTCTCCAGCCTCCACTAGTGTTGGGGTTATAGAAGTGGCCACTTCATCCAGTTTAATTGTCATGTCTTTTGCTTTTGGTTTTTTTTTCCGTGTTTTGTTTTGTTTTAGTTTGGTTTTAATATAAATTCTTGAACTATAGTCCAGGCTATCCTGGCACTATATAGCCGAAGTTGGCCTCAAACTTACAGCAATGCTCCTGAATTTGCCTTATGAGTACTGGGAATCCAAGTGTGAGCCACTAGATGTGGCTTTTTTTTTTTAATAGGACAGGCTCTGTATCCAAGACAGCCCTAGGATGCATTATGTGGGCTGGGCTCAAACTTGTACCATTATTCTTGCCTCAGCCTCCTAAGTGCTAAGAACACAGAAGTGAGCCACCACACCAAGTATACTTACTGTATTAACAACTGTATTACAGTAAACTTTAATACATCATCTCTTTGGTTCCTTTAAAATAATCTACTGTGCTATGAAGGGTCCTTGGCATTGAATCAGTCTAGTACTGGTTTTATTCCCGTCCCCCCTCATCTCTGCATCTAAGCAGGTCATTACCCCTCCCTAGATCTCAATCTGTCTATCCAGAATGACTAGGGATGGGTGCAGGTCAACATATGAGAGTCCAAAGAGTCCAAAACCACAGTTTTCTCATGAGGTGTGAAGTCCAGTCCTCTTCTCATCCAGCTTACTCTAGTGCACAGTGGCTCACTGATGTCATGCTAATGGCACTCTTTATCACAGTCCCTAGGCTGTGCTATGAAGGTTAGATGAATTGACCCTTATAAAGTACAAGGTGCCATTGTTTAGAGGAAGGAATAGACTAGTTCATAGGAAAAACACTCATTCCAACATCTTTGCATGCTATTATATCTAGTGTTGCTAGGTGTCTAAAGTTGGCACTCTGTCTGCAGCCACTGCATAATCAAAGAAGTGCCATAGAGCTTGCATGCTGCTTCAGTGACATTCAGGACAACTAGCCTTAAAGGTAAATGGATCTCTTTCAAATACCAGTCCTTAGCCCAGCTGTAGAGTGGTTTCAATGTGCAGCTGGCATCAATGAAAATGCCAGCAGCTCAGAATCCCCACAGTTGTCCCTGACTCTGTGCCCACTACAGCCCAAGAGCTGTGCAAACACAGCCACCTCCAAACATGACTCACTTCCTTGCAGGAAGGGGTCTGACATTTATGGATACCCTGCCTTGCTGGGCACGATGTCAGAGCTTTCCACAAAAGATCCTGTTCCATGCAGCTCTTTGTCTACAAGCTGAGCTCATGGCTAAGTATGTAATATGTCTAAGACACGTGATTTTCAGCACTGAAACTGCTTCTGACCTTGATCTTTTCACACTGATAAGAAATCTGGGCTGAGAACTGTGGCACCTGCTATAATTCCCATACTTGGACAAGGAGGGCAGGAGGTTAAGAAGTTCAAGATAATTAGCATTTACATAGCGAGCTCCAGACTAGGCTGGGCAACATGAGACCCTACCTCATTAAAAAAAAGAAAAAGAAAAAAAGAAACAGTCAATAAGCAGGTCCAATCACCACCTGCAGTCACAGAACATCAGTAAGCTCTGGGATCTAAGCTAGGTCAATCTGTCTGATTATCAAATATCCAAGTAGCAGCCTGCCCCCAACCACGTTACTTTCCTGACTCTTTTCTGAGGCTGTGATGCCTGGTTTGAGTGGTTTCTGGCATCCTGAGATTTGATTGATGGTGGAGAAAGCAGATCAAACCATGTTAACAGCAGATGGAGCACATGGTTGTTCACTGAAAGCACCACAATCAAAAGACAGATCTAAATCTCATCTTCCCAGGGTCTTTCTCCTTACAAAACTACAGGACCATTTCACTCGTCCAGTTCTCTTTAGATGTTTATTGAGCAACCTTTCCAAGAGCTTCATTTTTGTTTCTCAATTCAACCCTAAAGAAAGTACTCCAGGCAACTAAGGAGTGAGGAGAGTGGGAGAAATAGTCTTCCCCAGGGAAGAGCACACCAATTGCTTGTCTGTACCAAGTGGTTAGCCCTGAAAACATACATACGAGTAACATTATACGGACTGAGCAGGTTATACTTAGGAATACACACACACACACACACACACACACACACACACACACACACACACATGCATGCAAAAAAAGCAATGATAAAAGAGGAGATAATTTCAATGAGAGTAAGGAGGGGTATATGGGGGGACCTGAAGGGAGGAAATGGAGGAAGGAAGAAATGTTGTAATTATAATCTCAATTTTTTAGAAAAGATTTTAAAAACTAAATAGGATTGGGTACATTTTGCCTGATATCTGTTTCAAGTAGCTAATTACAGAACAGCAATAAACTTGACTCTATAGTAAAAAAAAAAATAATTAATTAATAATAGGATATTATATCACACCACAATAGAGTTTTCTTAAAATACTTGTGTAGTTGTCATTTTTGCATAGTTATGACCAAATACCTGAGAGAAAGAGATGAATTATTTATTTTGGCTCACATTTTCAGAGATATTAGTCATCATGGTAGAAGCAGCATGGGAGAGCAGAAAAGTTTGTATCAGGGAAGTCATGAAACAGAGAACAGAGAATAGGGGCACAGGAGGGATCTGGGGCAAGGCATACTCCAAGGACCTGATGACCTGCTTTCCACTGCTGTGTTTTATCACAGCAATAGAAAGGTAACTAATATACTGCCTATTTATTGCCAGGAACTCAATTATGTCTTTCTCAGAACCTAGTAATCATCTCTTTGGAATTTAATAAACATGGGGGGAAAAAACCCCTCCCTTTCCCAGCTCCTGCTGGAAGGCAGGAACTAACATTGGCAGAAGTCTGGACCACAGACACAAAACTATCCGCTGTGACAGAGACTGGAGATGCTTGTATGCCCCCTCGGTTCTACAACAAGTAAGCCAGGGAGCTTGTTGATGACTACACAGGGACCTAGCACATCTGGAATGAATGTGGTTGACAAATGGCGTTACCATGTCCTCTATCGTAGTAGCAGTTAGCACTCCCTGAGATATGTATGCATGCTGAGGTCAACCATACAGACTGGCTCCCTAAGACCGAAGTTTCTCTACTCCCCAGTCTCCTATTGAGCATGTGGTTGGTGCACACTGCATTCTGGATCAGTGTTTGGGTATTGATAAGACTGTTTCCTTTTCTATCTTTGAGGAGAGGTTTCTTAGGCTGGAAAGAGACTTTGATTTGCTTTTTTTAAAAATTATACATTAATATAAGCATTAATTGTCAAAATGTGGTACCATTTTATTTATATTTCCACTATTTGCAGTCTGTCTTTGTGCTATCCTTTGTAAGTCAAATCTGCTGGATCAATATCCTCATGGGATCTGTAAGCTGTGGGGGAGAAGGCATGAACTCCTGAAGCAAATAAGGCTTTGCTCCTCTCACATGAGGCCCAGCTGTTTCCTACCTAGAATGCCCCCCACACTGACCCCATCCCGACCAAATGCATGGTAAATCCTGCCTAATCCCTCTGTGCAACTAAAATCCACCTCCTCAGGGGGCATCATGGGTCGCCCCTTATCCCATGACACTGGTTTCTTTAAAGTTGTCTGCTCTTCTCCAGATTCCTGTTGTGTTTGTTATTAAGTCCAATGACCTAAGAGCTATAAGGACCACCATCAGTCACGTGTATTAAATGCTTCCTACATGCCAGACTTTATAAATGTTCTTTTGTTGGTTCCTAGACATTCCTTGACACTTAGATTTTACAAAGAGAGTTATAATCAGGTTTGGGCTACTAAAACTCACGAGCAAACCATCTGTCCAGGCAGAATCTTTAAATAGCCGACTGAAGAGTAGGAGAAGTTGACTAAATGTCCAATTACTGTAATTAGTGAGTCAATTCATTCAGGTAGCAGAAGGCAGGAGAGTTTGGAGAGGTACTAGCTTCTAAAGCCAAGCCTATGACTGCCGATATAAGGGTCTCCAGCCACACTGCCTTCTCTGTGTGCCACCACCAGACTGTTGGTTTCTTCCCTGCATCAAAAGAATGGCCTATATCTCGCCTCTCCCTGTACCACCTGACTTGGAAGAAAGGTGTTAAAGGGAGCATGTGACAGCCCCCAGGACTGAGCACCTATGGATGGAAGATATGCCTGCTCATAAAGATCATGGAGCAAATGGCCCTGATGACCTCTGACAGGTGGGGTTGCTGGGTACTATCTGTCAACAGGAACAGCAATAAGCATTACCTCTGCCGCCTCAAAAATTATTTGGAACTTCCCAAAGAGGATGTCTGCTCTCCGGGGTATCTCCAGGTTCATTTTTGGGTCCCATTAGACCCATGGACTGGTTGCAAATGTGCACTGAGGCAGCTGTTAAACAATCACCATGACCAACACCAGAGAGGCTCCTATAGCTGAATGAAGAAACACATGTTGCCAGGGCTGTCACCATGACTGCCATCTTACTCCCTGTTCCTCCTCTACAAGGACATCGAGCACAACAGCATCCAGTCTCTGGGCCCTGGCTCAGAGTTGCAAAACTCAGGATGCAACCCTGAAGCTATCCATGGTGCTGAGCTCCTCATCCCCAGCCTCAGCTTCTGCAGACAGCCTAACACAGAGACAGGCAGGATGAATCACAGGAGGCTGCTGGCCAGATACTGAGTCACAGCAGCAAACCAAGAGCCAGGCTCTTTTCTTGGCAATGCAGGGAGACGAGTGAACACTCAAGGTCTTCAGTGACCAAAGGATGCTTACAGTGGCTATTGCTTCTCTGTCATGGGGAGCATTTTCTGCTGAATAAATTCATCTCTGTGTCCATTAATCTTGCAAAGCTGTTGTTTGATGGATAAGAATGAACAGAGAAGAAACAAGCCTATTTTCTGGAAAGAGGCATGGGGAAACCGAAGAGCAGAAAAAAGTAGCTTGATTTCAAAACCAATAACCAAGATGTCAACCTGTGGGCTTTCAAAAGAGGCACCAATGCCTCTGTGACTCATTTATTAACACTCCATGGTGACAAGGACAGGCTACCCCAAGGAAAGTCTTACTTTCAGCCTAGAATGAAGGAACACTGGTCTCCACTGGAAGCTGTTCTGGGTTCTGGTGCTGGTATTGGTATTAGTTAGAAATATGATGACCTATGGACTTGTAGGTCAACTTCAGCTATACTAGCTGTAGGCTTGGTTCCTCACATCTTGTATTGCTAAACTCTGGCTTCCTCATCTCTAAGATGAGAAAAGCTCCCCCTTGCAGTATCAGGTTCAGTTCTGCAGGAGGCCATATCATCTAGGCAATAACCTGGCCCTTTAGGACATGGCTACTGTGGAGGCTCTCCTTGAGCACCAAAGACTTTTCAAGATCACTAACCAGAAACCAACGGGAGGAGCCAGGGCCTTGGCTTTTAGATGCAGCACCAAGCTTTGTTCTTTTTCTGGTGAGAGTTCTTTCAAAATATTTAAAGAATGCCCTCCCTTGCGGTAAGTCATGAGAGAACAAGAATGGAGACTCAATCCCAAAAGATCAGTACTTGCTGCCGGGTTGAAATGACAGAGAAATCGTCTCTTTTCAATGCAGGAAGTGCACTGGTTTAATTGATTTGCTTTTGTCTCTCTGGATAAAGGCTCCTTCTTGTCAGAAACTAAGCCCAGCAGCCAGCATAATGGCAGCAAAGGCCAACTAAAGAAAAGCTGAAGTTGCTGCATAGAATTCTCCAGGGGAATAGCTGAGCCTTCCCTGCAGGATCAGAGAAGGAGATTCACATGCAGTGGCTAGTGAGACATTCAATGACGCCACACTTTCTTGGTATTGCTGAATATATAAAAGTGCCCTTGGCAAAATTTCCTGGTCTGTACAATGGGAACTAATAATGGCAGTTTTTGAAGCCAAACTCTTAACTGCATCAAAACCATCTAAATCTTGACAAAGTATATGGATCACAAATGCTAGCCATCTCAAGCTGCCAGGCAGGGCCCGGGAGACCTAGATATTTCTCATCATGATCCATCCAAGGCTGGTTTTGGTCAGACCACTTGTTTTTACTTGCTTGATTTATTGCTTTGTGATAGCAGTAAGTGTGACGCTGTTGGGAGTACTGGCTGCTCTTGCAGAGGACCTGGGTTCAGCTTGTAGCAGCTTACAACTATATATAACTCTAGGTCCAGAGGATCCAACAACCTCTTCTAGCCTCCCCAGGCACTTCACACATGTAGTGTACATACTTACATTCAGGCAAAACTCATATACACAAAATAAACGTGGATAAATCTAAAATAAGTCAACACCATGTGAAAGGGCTGGATCTAGATTAAGGCAAGGGAAGCATTCACCTTTGAATATTTTTTACATTTATTTATTTTGAGGGGAGTCACACACCACAGGGAATGTGTGCTGGTCAGAGGACAACTTTCATAAGTTGGTTCTCTCCTTCTACCAGATGGGTTCTGGGGATCGAACCCAGGTCATTAGGCCTGGAAGCAAGCACTTTAACCACTGGGCCATCTAAACAGCCCAAGCACTTTGATTAAAAAAATTTTTTTTTTAGTAACCAAAATTAAAGTGCAACCCCAAGCAATATTTTAAAACTCTAAAATCAATTAAGAGAAACCAAAATGAACAGAATTTCAAAATGTAACCAGGCAGGGGTTCTGACCACCTGGAACTAACAGAAAGGGCGTGAGGACAGTCAGTTAAGTGGGGGTTGGTCTTGCCTTTGCTTAAATTTTGATTTTTCTTTTTTTTTGGTTCCTTTTGAATCTACTATTTTCATTTCAAATTTCTCAAAGGTATTACATTTTCTTCTACCTCGGTTACTGAGATTTCTGGCTACCTCTTGGATTTTCTATCTACCATCTTTTTTGGTCCCTCCACAGGCTGTGACTCCAGGGACTTAAAGAACAATAAACTGAGAGTCTGCAAGTTGCCAGGTGCTGATGAGAGCATTTTACCTTCGGCTGTCAAGATGACACTTCCCAGTTTATTAAAACAGCAAGGCAGCACAGTGAAGAAACTCTAAGATGCCAGGCCGAGAGTCCAAACCCATGTCTCCCTCCTGACCTCAAATCCTTCCTACCCACACTATTTGAAGAGTGGCACTCCACCTAGGCAGGGCACAGGAAGAGACACACACAGAACCACTCCTCCCTAACCATTGGCACTGAGGCCACCGGAGACCAGAGAGTACTCACCAGTGAGCACTAAGGGGGACAGGGATGGGAGGTGAGCCTGCCTCTGCTCTTCCTATCCCAGCTCTGTGTATTCTCTTCTTATAGCTGAGTTCTGACCCTGACAGCCCCTGTAGCTCCAGGCCAGGAATACCTGTTCTGACAGCCAAAGAGCATTTCCCTGTCTGCTCATTGGTTGAGAGCATGCCTCCCTTCTCCGTGGTGGTCTCCTCCACTCCATCTTTGTGGCTTCACATAGCTGACTTTAAATGTGTGTCTCATGTTCCCATGGAGGTAGCAGGACCCAATCACATTTATTTATTTATTTATTTATTTATTGGTTTTTCGAGACAGGGTTTCTCTGTGTAGCTTTGTGCCTTTCCTGGGACTCACTTGGTAGCCCAGGCTGGCCTCGAACTCACAGAGATCCACCTGGCTCTGCCTCCAGAGTGCTGGGATTAAAGGCGTGCACCACCACCGCCCGGCTTTTTTTTTTTCCCCCAATCACATTTATGAAGCACTTTCCTCACTGCTTTATCATTGATCACCTTTATCATTGATCACCTTTATCATTGATCACCAGTTACTTTATGCATCCTACAAGTCAGTGCTAACACTCCTCTGAATGCTGTCTTATTCTATGCACTGAAGTTGAGGTGTCTGATACCAAATTCATTATTAGTAAGTACCACACATTCCAGAGCCTTTGATGGTCATAGTGTACATACCAGGTGTAAGGGAGAAACTGAGGGTCAGTGGGCTGCACTGAGTTTCCCAGGTCACTAGAACATCAGATACACAACCTGGGACCTGACTTCCCAGATATTAAGGCTATCGGGCATTACTTACCTCAAACTTAGATCAAGCAGTGAAGTGAGAAAATACAGGATGTTTATTGGGATTCACTGACCTGTGGTCCAGCTACTCCTGGAGGCCCTGGGAGGCCTTGGGGCCCAGTATCTCCCTGTAATAGAGACAAAAGGACAAAGTACACCAAGAAAATAGTAATTCCAAAGAGGAGCTCAAATTGAAATCATCACCAGGCATCAGCCTTACAATGCAGCCAGAGTCTTTCTGACACATGGACAAAGGGTCTAGGCAAGCAATGGTATCAAACGTGGCCATGAAATCACAGGCCTAACCACCACTAATACATCTAGCTAGTGATGATGTGGTATCCAGGTGCCAAGGTGGCCTGATACCTCTGGCCTCCCATGTTCACACGAATCATAATTGGTCTCTGTGGCCAGCAGAATAGGGTAGGAATCAATAGTGTACTGTTTCTGCAATCAGGATGGAAAATATGACAAGTTCCCTGCTGTGGGATATTCTGTATGGCAAATGTGTTGCTAATAAAACACTGATTGGCTAGTGGCTAGGCAGGAAGTATAGGCGGGACTAACAGAGAGAAAAGAAAGAACAGGAAGGCAGAAGGAGTCACTGCCAGCCAGCCGCTGCCAGGACAAGCAGCATGTAAAGATGCCAGTAAGCCACGAGCCACATGGCAAGGTATAGACTTATAGAAATGGATTAATTTAAGCTATAAGAACAGTTAGTAAGAAGCCTGCCATGGCCATACAGTTTGTAAGCAATATAAGTCTCTGTGTTTACTTGGTTGGGTCTGAGCAGCTGTGGGACTGGCAGGTGAGAGAGATTTTGTCCTGACTGTGGGCCAGGCAGGAAAACTCTAGCAACAGTTCCCACCTTGGGTTTTTTTATTATTATTAAGAATTTTTTTATTCATTTTATATACCAATCACAGATCCCCCTCTTCCCTC